>VXBA01004859.1:152579-193018 GCA_013399895.1 Serilophus lunatus | reverse complement strand
CGAACCAAACGGCCCCCGGGCCCATCCCGCCGCTCCTTCCCGCGGCCCCGCCGCTGCCCCCGCACCCATCCCGCTCCCGGTGCCCGTGCCGTCCCCACGCACCCGCAGCCTGCGGAGCTGGTCGTGCAGCGCCGCCTTGACCCGCAGCAGCGTCTCCTCCTCCCTGCGCAGCTCCTGCAGCCGGCTCAGCATCGTCCGCGCCCGCCCCGCGCCGCCCCCGCAGCGCCCCCGGCGCCGGGGAGGAGGCACCGCAGCCCGGCCCCGCCTGACGTCACGCCCCTCTGACGTCACGGCCCGTCCTCCCGCCTGACGTCACACACCCACCCGCACATGGCCGGGCTGCGGCTGCCACCGCGCGGCCGCCGGTGGTCACAGCGCCGCGCGGGTTTAACCAGACCCGGGCTGATCCCGGCCCGTTTCTCTTCTCTTTTTCACCCTTCTCACGCGAGTTCGACGCCTGCCCAGAGACACCCACAACCACAGCACGGCTCGGTTCCAACACCATTTATTAGCTGTAAACCCCGGGCACAGCTTCCCCACGGCTCTGGGGCTGCACTGCTGTGCTCAGGCTTCAGCCTTGGCCTTCCCCGCGGGCTTGGCTCCCTTGGCTGCCGCGGGCTTGGCTGCCTTGGCCTTCTTGGCTGCAGGCTCTGCCTTGGGCGCAGGCGGGGCCTTGGCGGCGAGCTTGGCTTTGGCCTTGGCCTTCTTCTCTTCCTTGAGCTTGTGCTAAAAGAGACAAGGAGAGCCTCAGTGGGAGCCCTGGAGCACTGAGCCCACGTGCCCAGGGCCCTCACTCACATTCTGGGCGTGGCGCAGGATGGTGTTGCGGCGCATGGTCTTGGCGTACGGGTTCAACTTGATCATGATTCTCAGGTTCTTCAGCGGGTTCTTCTTCAGGACTCTACGCTGAATCTTCTTCCTGGAAAGCACAGACAGGTATCATCATCATCACCTCATTTTACAATGGCAGTTCTGCCAAAGTCTCCCTGAAATTCCTGGTGTTTTTAGCCAGAAAGCAAAGAAATCCCAGCCCTATTCAACAACTCAAGACAGACTCCAGACCTCCCTACAAAAGGCTTCATTCACCAGATAAAAACACTTACTTAGGAGCACGCAGGGCCTTCTGGATTTCTTGGCTCCTCATGATTCTTCCAATATCTGTATTGGTCATCTTGTGCATTGGCAGGCTGCAAAAGAAACGGATGATAAACCCCCAGGGAATCCACGGAGAACAGGCACTGAGGAAGGCATTGCCTGTGCCCTGCTCTGCCCAGCCCGTGTGCCCGGCTGCACTCACTTGTAGTCGCTCTTGAGCGTGGCCGCCTTGCGCCAGGTGCCGTACAGATCGTCCAGCTTGCGGAAGGCGCTTTCCGTCCAAATGCAGAAACGCCCAACGTGGCCCCCGGGAGCCAAACGCAGCAGGTTCAGCTTGTTCACGTTGAGGAGAGTAATTCCTGTAGCAAAGCAAGACCCTGAATTTGTAAGGAAAATCAAACACACGAGGGGGTGCAGAAATGGATCGAGGCTTTTCAGCTTCAACACTATGAAAACTAAATTTTTAGAAATAGTTATCATTCTTTCTCCAGATACAAACTCGACAAGCTTATCTTTATCTGCTCCAAATGCAATCCAGGGTTGGGAACAGCTGTAACATCTGTCACAAACACCCTCAATGTGACCAAAGTGAGTGGTGGCAAACAGCAGATCAGCTACAGCAGGTGGTCAGAACTTCCACACAATCATGTGTTTCAGAAACACGGACCAATGAAGTGGAATCTCATCATTCCAGGCAGCCTCCTGACACAAGAGCAAGCGTGTCCCGAGTCAGTTACCCGGGATATTCCGGAAGGCTCTGATGATTCCGTTGTCCTCGTTGTAGATGATGCAGGGCCCCCTGCGCTGGATGCGCCGGCGGTTCCTCATCTTCCCCTTCCCGGCCCGCATGCGCTGGGAGGCATAAACCTGGGAAAGGGGAAACCTGTCAGCAACATTCCAGCAGCCCAAAGCCCTCCAGTCACACCCAAGCACCTGCTCCAGTCAGAACGTCACGATCACCATTGTGCATCTGCAACACGGACCAGTGAGGAGTTCATCACTCGTGAGGGTACAACACAGAAATACTTGGGATTCCCTCTGTAACACCAGGGTTGAATGACCTGCATTCTGCTCTTGGAAATACGCCAACTCACCTTTTTGATGTCATTCCAAGCTTTAAGCTTCTTAAGGAGGAGAACAGCTTCCTTGGTTTTCTTGTAGCCTTCAACCTTGTCCTCAACAACCAGAGGAAGTTCTGGAATCTCCTCAATGCGGTGACCTAAGGAGGATTCACAAGACACTGTCAGCACTGATGTTGGCTGGACCCATTTCTCAAGATTATGGCCTTGTCTATTCACAAACAATACAACATAATAAACCGGTAATTCAGTTAACAACCATCCACCATTCAGGCACAGTGAGCACAGCAGTGAGGTCTGAGTGTAGAAATCAAGCAGCACTGCCGCCACAACACAGAATTCCTCCCAAGCCATCACACAGCACCCGAGCCTGGCTCAGGCAAACATTCCCAGAGGCAGCATTCCCACCTTTGGACATGACCAGAGCCGGCAGGGCAGAGGCAGCCAGGGCAGAACAGATGGCATAACGCTTCTGGGTGATGTTCACCCTGCGGTGCCAGCGCCGCCAGGTCTTGGTCGGGGCGAACATGCGGCCGCCACGACACATCTGAGCCCCAGTTAAGGACAACCTCTTGGAATGTTCTGTTCCCAAAAAGATTCTTTAGGGCTTGCTCAGCGTTAATGGGTCGTCAGCCACCTGTGCCAGGACACTGACAGCAGGCAACTGTCCCTGAGCACAGAGTAAGACGCAAATTACGACATCATGGCAAGACAGGAGGTGTGGTGTGGTTGGAGATGCAGTGGGAGCTGCTGGAGGATTCTGTGTCACTTAGGAGTGACATTCCTGCTGGCTGGAAGTGCAGCCATGGAAGGATACGTTCCCAAAGGCTCCCTGGCCGGAGCGGTGAGTGCCACCACCCCGAACTCGGGGGATACGGGCAACGGCTCTCCCGGTACCCCATGATTCAGCACTGGTCTGATGACCTGGAAGAGAAGAGTGTTCATTCAGAGAGTGACAACACCTTCATTTCCCCGAAGTCAGACAGATGCTGAACTCCAGGCACCAATCAGAACTTCCACTGTTATCATGTGCTTCAGAAACACGGACCAATGAAGTGGAATCTCATCATTTCAGCAAAACAAATCCTGATTGGGTAAATTAACTCTCAGTAGATTTAAGAGGTATCTAGGTGAGAATCGAGTACATTAACACACTTGTTCCTAAGCTTGACCCTCCATTTGGAGGTTTAACTTTGCAGGGCTGCTCCTAGTGGGTTACCAATGTTTATGTGAAACCTTAGACAAAGTTAAAAATGCGTGTTCCCAGCACAGGTTTCTCGGGAAGCAGAAGTTCCCTGTGCCTGCAACCGAAGCAACTCTAACAACTGCTCTAATAATCTTCCAAGTGTACTTTCTCGCAGTCTCAGTTCTTTAAGGTCTGTTATACTCCATGGTTTTCTGCTCACAACAGCAATAACATCTCCCTCAGCAGATATGGAAAACTCATTTACTCATCCCATAATTAACACGTGTTCCTCCTTGGCAAATACCTCAGGCCAACACAGAGCAGGGATTCCAAAACGTGCTTTTTCACCTGAAACCCTTGTAGACATCGGACATTCCCACTGCCAAGAACGTGATAATTCCCATAACACATTTCAGACAACACTCCAACGCACCCCTTGGCATTCCTCACTCCCCACACCGCTGTTTCTCCCCCAGTGTTTTTTGGGGAGGTCGCTGTACCTGCGAGCTCGCTGACGGCGTAGGGCTGCCGGTTGTTCTTGCGCAGGTTGGTGTGGACGAAGTTGACGACGTCGGGGCGGATGGGAGCCTTGAACACGGCGGGCAGGGTCACGTTCTTCCCCGACGCCTCCCCCTTCTCCGAGTACACCGAGATCAGCGGCCGAGCGCAAGCCTGGGCGGGCACACAGACACCTCAGCACCAGGGGGGTGGCAATTCCCGGCTGGAATTCCCAGCCCTCGCATATTGCTCAGAGGGAAGGAGTCGTCAGCTCGGCAGTGTCAGCACACTGACAGAAGGCAACTGTCGCTGAGCACCGGATAAGACGCAAATTACGTCGTCACAGCAATATTTTGTCACCCCCAGACCCCGGTCCAGGCTCCAAAACTACACCTGAGGTTTAAAAGTGAATGGATTCTGGGCGAAATTACTCTAGAATTGAATCTCTGGCTCTGAACTGCTTTGTGTCTACCAATAAAGAGCCCACAGAAAACCCAGCTGCGCTTGTGAAGTTTACCAGAAATTCGTATCCGTGCAACAGCTAAAAGGCTGTTCCGTTTTCTGTGGAGCTTCCCTAGTAAAACCTAAAGACTCACAAGGATGGCCATCAAACAGTGGGTTTTTCGGGAAGTCTGGGCCTCCTGCTGCCTCAAAGTTCGTGACGTGAAAAATGAAACTGCCCCCAGCAGCAGTGAAAGGAGGCCCCAAAAACTGCTCAGTGTGAACAGCACCTTTAAAAGTTTTATAGCAGCTCTACACGGGCACAAAGCACACAGCTCACTCTGCACGGGCGCGAACGCTGCAGCGAGGCTTGTCTTGCTTTAGATGAATCCTGCCAGTATTAAGCACGAACTGAAATGCCCCGGCAGCTGGCGATGGGATTGCCCAGAGAAGGGGGAGATTTCGGGCGGCCTCCGCGTGGCTCCGGCCCCTCACGGGCCCCACGCGGCCGCCGAGCTCTGACGGGCCCAAAATGGCGGCCGCGCTCCCCACGCCACCACCGCGGCCCCGGGGCTGCCCGCGGTACCGCCCAGCGCGGCCCTGCCCGCCGGGCCCGGCTCCCCCCACCCGCCCAACGCCGCCGCCCGCCCGGTTCACCTCGTCCCTCCCCGCTCCCCGGCCCGTTCCCGGCCGCTCCCCGCTCCCTCACCATGGCGGCGGCGGGGCCGGAGCTGCTCGTGGCCCGCCCGTCTGCGCCGCGCCCCGGCCGGAAAAGGAAGGACTGCTCACCTTCCCTTACCTATGACTGGTGGCCCTCCGCTCCTTGCTCGCTGCTGCCGCTCCGCTCCCGACCCCGCGACCAATCCCGGCCCCGCCTCCCCGTTTCTGTCCCGGTCTCTCCGGCCCCACCGCGTCTCTCGTGCCCGTCCCGAGCCTTCCTGCCGCCTCGGGCCCTCTCGGACCCTTCTCGAAGCGAGGGACTCTTTCTGGCGGAGGGATCCGGCGTGGCGCGTCACCCTCCCCTCACGGAGCCCGCGTAGCGCCGGCGGGCGGGAGGTTCGGTTGTGGCGATGGCAGCGGAGCGGCGGCGGCGGGCGGCGAGCGGGCTGGGCGGGCTCCTGCTGCGGTGGGACTGGGGCCATTCCCGGGGCTGGGCGGGCTCCTGCTCCAGTGGGACTGGGGCTGTTCCCGGGGCTGTTCCCGGGGCTGTTCCCGGGGCTGTTCCCGGGGCTGGGCGGGCTCCTGCTGCGGTGGGACTGGGGCTATTCCCGGGTCTATTCCCGGGGCTATTCCCGGGGCTGGACGGACTCCTGCGCCGGTGGGATCGAAGCCATTCCCGGCGCTGGACGGGCTCCTGCTCCCGTGGGGATCAGGGATATTCCCGAGGGTCTCGGGCCCCTCTGCTGAGGGACGTGTGGCCTCGCTTTATGGGGAGGCTGTTTTTTTCTCAGTGTATGTGGGAAATGTCGCTGTTTAATGACAAATGCTGAGGGGAAAAGGTCACGGATGTCAATGTTTTGTTTCAGGATATATAAAGAAGGAACAGGGCGTGTCTCTGAAGGTCCATATCTCTACGAGGTAAAATCACACAGTAATTGTGTTAATCTTGTGAGTTTTGCAAGTTTGAGAGTAGTTTGCAAATAAAATCAGGTGGTTATTAATTATTAAGGTTTAATTGTTCTTTTTCAGACTGATGTAGAGATCTGCTTGGTTGGTGGCAGCTGCAAAAGTCCCATTGCAAGATTTTGGAATGGAAGCAGTCCAGTATATATTTTGCAGAAAGCAGTAAGTGTGCATGTTAGTTATTTTATGTTTTTAAATGTAATCCATCAAGTATTTTCTCCCACCTTGCAGTTATGACTTACCTACACTTTTCTCTTCAAGACACATAATGAAGGAAGCGACTCATTGGAAGAATCAAAACCAGAGGAAGCTCTTTTTGCCTCTGAGCTTTTGCCAAAGGAGAATCTTGGACCAGCAGCTCTTTCAGTGGGAAGAGCAAGGTAAGTGTCAAAGGTTTTCCTCCCCATTTGATGTAGTTTTCTTTTGCAGCTTTTGCCCCTCTTCCAAATATTCAGAACCTGTTTTGTTTCCAATCCCTAAAATAAAATTGCTCATTAGTTTATGAGGAGATGTGACCCTTTTCCATCCTGAAAAATGGCCCCTCCTGGCTCAAAGTTTTTAACAAAGTAGCTGAAGTGGAAAAGCCCTTGGCAGCTGTGCCTTGGGGTTTATGGCATTGACTGGGGGTAGATGAGCAAAAAAACTTGCCAAGATCTCAGTGCTTTTTTTGTTGTTGTTGATAAGGCTTCTGTTAAAAAAAGATTAAAAATGTGATTGAGGACTTTGTTATTAAAATACCACGGCGTGGTACTAAAACACAGTTTCCTTAACTATTTAATTCTGTTTGTTGGCATCTGATTTTCCTCCTGTTCCTGTTTCCAGGCAGTTGGTTTCCTTCTACACAATGGTGCAAAATCCAAACGTGTCCCACGTGGAGAGGAGTGACCTGGTTGTGCTTCCTCCCCTCTGGATCAGGTGTGATGGGTCTGATCCTGGACACACCTGTTGGGTTGGAGCTGAGCCTCTCACAGCTGGAAAGGAAATCACAGGGATCAAGATTTACGTGATCTCCTGTGATGGTAAGGTGTCCTTTTTCACATAAAATTAATGGGCAAGGCTTAAAAATGTGATGTCACAGTGCTGTCTTGGTGTGATGTTGGCTTGGGAATGCTCTGTATTCTTGGTTTTGAAAAACAAGAGGGGATTAAAAAGATATTTTTAACAAATGCTGTGGGAGGGGAAATAGCTTTTTAATATACTGAGTGCACCTGTCTGTGCAGGCTCTTCTGCACTTGGGTGCAATAGCAGCAAATTTAAACTGCTGCCAAAATGCAAGGAGAGTCCTTGTTTTCTGAAGGCTGTCAGGAGTCATTCTTGACCAAATGGAGTATTTGAGAATGACTTTTCAGTGCCAAATCTGAGTTGTCTCAAATGCTTTTTTGATTCTTACTTTTTTTCCTTTCCTAGGTCCCACAGCTGATAAAACTTGTTTTGCCAGCCTGGAAGGGCTCAAAATGGAACATAAAAGAAGACACCATTCATCTGTTGTAGGTTTTTACACTGTCATATTTTCAACTTAAATTTAAAAACTCTGGTTTGGAGTTTTTAATGCCGGTTTGGGGCAGCTTTATAGATTCTCTGTAGAAACTCACTATGAATCTGTAGTGTAACAGTGTTTTGAGTAATGTTTGTAATGCATTGTCTGACATTAAGTCTTTCCTGTGTGTTTGTGAAATGCTTTGAAAATGGCTTTGCCTGCATCCAAACCAACCCATGTTGTTGTTTTTGTTTCTTCAATCTGTTCATTCTTAGGTGGCAACAAAAGGGTTTGTTCAGTATGAACTGATCCAAGTTGCTGCAATAGAGGACACCATTGTAGACTCTGGAAGCAAGATGTACGTTGATATTACCTGGAATAATGTTGATAAGATTCTAGAGTCTCCCCCACTGATTTCAGCTGCCACACTGGTGAGTCCAGGTGGAAAAAGCACCCAAACCCAAGCTCTTTGCTCAGCTTTCATCAGGAGCAGTGTAAAGGAGCAAATACAGCCCACAAAACCTGCTCATAGTCTGCGTTATAAGTCCTGTTAACATGCATTTCACTAATGACAGTTTTAGGATGCTTGGTTACTAAAGTTTGAAATGACACAAACTTGTGGAACTTCCAGAATATTGCCCTGGAGTCTGGGAACCCCAGAAGTCCCGTGTTCCAGCTGTACCAGGAACTGCAGCTTCTCCTCGTGAGTACAAGGCAGAAATTCCAGTTTCAGATTTACATGAAACGGAGGTTTATGTGTTGATAATTTACTTTATATACATTTTCATCAGATGTTTCAAAGACAACTCAATGCTTTTAGCTTACCTTAAACTTTGGGTTCAGTTTTAGGAATCTTGAATACAGAGAGGACAACTCATCCAGGAAATTCTGGAAGCTTCTAAATTCCTGGTTATCTGTGCAGAGATTTATGATTTTTGGTGAAGTTGCCTACACTTTGACTTGTTTTGATTTTCCTGCTGCCTTTAGGCTTTGGCTGAAGGTTTGAAGACGGGTATGACTGAGTGGCCTGAGCCAGCAGAGTCTGAATCAGCAGTTGAACTGGTCCAGGAATTCCTGACTGGTAATTGCTGCTTCTTTCATGGGGAGAGGGATTTCACATTAAAGGAAATTAGAGGAAATTCCACATACAGTTTTTAAGGCATTAGAACTAGAAATGTTAATTTTAGTGGTAAAACCACCTGCACAGAGTGATTAAATAGCTTAGTACATCTCTCATTTTTCTGTCCTAATATCATGTATAAAAGTAATTATAATAAAATATTTTAAAAAAATCCCTCCAGACTATATCCTTCTCCAGTAAAACCAGTTTTAAAATTAATAAATTTTGTCTATTGATCAGTATATTTTGTAGTTATGATGTGCCTGGGGATTAACATGATTGGTTTGATGATATTTCATAGTGGTCAAATTAATTTTTTTTCCTCTACCAGATTTAAAGAAGAAGCTGGATGGTGATTGTGTATCTGGAAACAACAAGAAAACAGAGGTGTGTAGTGACTGTAGTTGTTTCAGATTTTTACTGTATCTTCTGTATCATTTATACATGTAAAGATATAAAGAATGCTGGATCTCTTGCTTTTTGTTTCTGCTGTGTAAAAATAATGGAAGAGGCCAAATTAGGAATTCCCAGCTGTCCTCTAATAGAAGACCCACTGTGACTTTTACTTTCAGAAAGCCTTTCACTTTTAAATCTAAATGCTCTGCCAGTGTCAGTCACACATATTTTATAGAACTTACTTGTGTGTGGTTATTTTGATTTGCTTCTTCCCTTCCTTTTTCACTGCCCAGAGCTTGCAAAATGAACTGTATGGTGCCAACTGGAATCACCCCCCTTGTCTGCCGTGGCCTAAAGCCATCAGTCTCATCATATCCTGGATTCTTCTAGGAGCTCTGACCTTTGTGCCATTGCATTCTGTCATTAATTTGCTTTTCTTGCCTAATTTAATGATTTTGGGGCCAATTTAATGGTTATCTGTCCTATTTATTACAGGTTTATGATATTCTAAAGCAATGGATGAATTCAGGCTATAAAAATGTTCAGTTATACTAAGATTTTTCCCCCCTTTCAGTCTCCAAGGAGAAGTTTGGAACCTTTTTCTGTTGAGAGAGAAGTAGCATTTTGTTGATAATCTAGAAATACATTAATTTCTGTATCAACCAGACCCAAAATATTCAGTATTAGGGGAACAGGGAAGTAGTTCTCTGTTCTGAGAATTTGTATTTATGGGTTTTGGCCTCTCAGGGCACTGCTGGGTGTGCAGACAACGCTTAACACTTGGCTGGGATTTAAAGTCTGTCTTTGCTTCCCAATCCAAGGCAAACAGTTATACAAACGGATCATTCTGGAAAGAATTAGACTCATTTATAAATAAAAATATGCTTCTAAATCACTATGTAGTGGTAGTTTTCCTGGAAAAGGGAGAAAATTGGTGATGCATTCAGTTTTGATCTCTGGAGAAAATCAGATATTGTAAAGTTTTTGAATCTCAAACACCTTTTATTGAAACCCAACAAACTCTTTCAGAAAATCCAAAGTGACACAGCTGCAGTGGACAGTTACATAAAATCCATCTTCAGTGAGCGAGGAGACCTGGATTTTGCAGAACAATTATGGTGCAAAATGAGAAGTGAGTGTTTTGTGGGGTTTTGCTCCACCTGTTTTCCTTTAATTCTGTTCTCTGTGTCTGCTCCCACACTGCTTTGTCAGGGAGATTGATGGACATTTGTGGGTTTTAAGGATTGCTCAGCTCTTCAGAAAATTGATATCAACAGTCCCTAAAGAGCTCATTTGGGGATTGTAAGATGATACACTTTCTTCCAACGTACAAAGGCAGACCAAAATCTAGCAGGAGAGCTTAGATTTCATTTTATTTGACTGCAAAAGGTACAATCTGTCACTTCAGCTCTCATTCTATAACGGAGGGGGTTTGTTCTTGAGTGTTGTTATTGACTTAACAGCCAGAGGGAGAGCCCTGGGCTGATAATTAAAATATTGTCTTTTTCTTTCAAGATGTCAGTTCTTACCAGGAATTGATAGACTGTTTCACACTGGTCATAAAATCCCTGGAACACGGTGAGATACAGCCATGGGTATGTATTTGTATTTCATAATAAATGCCAAAATTTTGAAGTAGAACATCTTTCTTGTCACTTCACTGCCCTCATTTATATTATCTTTAAATTCCTGTTACTGTCCCAGTTCATTTCTGTAACCCTGGTGTTGCCTTCTGACCCATGTTTATGATGTGTCATGCACAGTTACATCACAAGAAGCTTTTTCATTTTTAGATTCATCGAGGGAGTAGCAGTTTCTTACATGAATTGATTCAACAGTCCTACCATGGGAAGATGGAGGTTGTTTCCCTCACTGGCATCACTCCCATTCAAATGCTCTTTGAGATTGGGCTGGATAAAATGAAAAAGGATTATGTCAGTTTTTTCATAGGTAAGTCTGATTTCTGTCACCATGGTTAGAAATTGAAGAGGAAAAGTATTCCCTGCAGGAAATAATGAATTTTTTGGTAACCCCCATCTCTCCTCTGTTCCCACCTGCTGATCTGCAGTTTCCAGTTGTACCTGCTTTCAAAACTTAAAAAACTAAAGTGTTTCCAAAGAACTATACCTTTGTGTTTTACCATTGTTGTTACCTCTTTCATTTCATTTTCTTTTGCTCTGTCATCCTGTTTTCATTCTTTGTTACATTTGCTTTTTTTATTTTCACTACTTGTAAACCTTTGTCCCAAGGAGGGTGAGTGTCTCAGAGTGTGTGGTAGGTTTCTTCATTGTGCAGCCTTGGGGGTAAATAAAATCAAGCCTCTACCAGGCCCCTTGGCAGGTTTTTTCCTAGTTTTGAATAAGTAATCATGTCAATAATGAACATCACATTCCTAAAGACTTGGCACTTTTCTTTGGTAGAGTTCTCTGTTTGATTACCTGATTATTGCTTATATTTCATCTTACACTCTGTGTTAAATTTTAATTCTGTTTTTCTCTCCTGTTCATTTTACAGGCCAAGAACTTGCAACATTAACCTACTTGGTGAGATGCTTTATTTTTATTTTTAAACTCTGAAAGCAGTATAAAGTAGAGCATTCTCAGCTTGGTGGGATGCCAGTCATGTCACACCAGCTGAGAAACTGAATTGCAGATCCTCAGACTGGACCAACATCCTGCAGAAGTGTCATTTTGTTTCCTTGTTCCCATGTGATTTGCTTGGTGTCTGAGAGGGGTCACTGTCAGGCACTGAACCTTTGGTGGAACTTTGTTCTTGGCCTCTCTTAAAAGAAGCAGGAAGATGATTTTAGTTCACTGAGGGTGTGTTGTGTGTCTGCAGACACTGAGTGCTCAGGTAAGAGCAGGAGCTCTTTGCTGTTCCAGGATTACTTCATTTCCACGTCAGTGGATCTCCAAGAACAAGTTCATCGTGTTCAAAAGCTTCACCACATGCTGGAAATAATGGTCAACTGTAGAGATTTACTCCATTTCAGACACGAGAACCTCTTTCCTTTGACACAGTAACTATTTCATTTTTACTTCTTGCTCTTTAAATGACAATAAGAAATAGAGTTTTTTTGACAGCTGTAAAGAAACACTTAGGAAAAACAGCCCTCCTTAATATTGATGATGGTGAGACTGCAGGAGGAGCTTAATGTTGCTTTTTGACTAAAATTGCAAACTAAAGGAGATAAAAAAACGTGAGACTACAGCTCCTTTTGCACAAGGTTTATGCAGTGCACAAACATTTCCCTAAAGAAAGTAACTGGTTGATGTCTATTGTAGGATTTGCATGAAACATTACAAGGAAAACCCTCTCAATGAGAAGCATGTGTTTCAGCTGCCCATCAGAACAGCTCTGGTGAAGGAGTTCTATCAAAAGTAAGAGAACCTTCAGTGTTTGCAGCATTAAACTTCAGATGTGACTGAATTTTGATGGTTTTGGATTGTTCCTTCAGTGAATCCCCTGAAATATGGAAGGTGGAGATAAGTAGTGGACATGGACCAAAGGAGGTTAAAACAATGTGGGAAGTCAGTACTAATCCTCCAGCTGAACATCTGAGAGCAAACAATTCAGGTAAGGAATGTTTGTGGGGTCATAAAGTAATGAAAGTACACACTTCAGACAAGCTCATTTTCTATACAGAGTTCAGTGGATCTGAACTTTTTTGTATTTATATTTTCATCAAAGCAAAATGATGTTTTGCCTTTTTGTAAAAAAGCAAGGTGGAATTTACATTTATTTATTAAAATTTAATATTTTAATTATGGTACTTACAGAATCCAGTATTTTCAGAAAGTGGTGACTTTTTGCCTTCTCACCTTGGCTGAGTTACATTTTTAGAGTTAAAATGAGAAAGCAGTTCCAAATATGACATGATTAAGGGTTATCCACAAAATCTAATAACTGATTTCTAACAATCTTTGCCAGTGGATCAGAAATTTGAAAATGAATTTTACCTGTTAGGAATTCTGGTCTCTAGTCAGGGAAACAACCAGGTGCTGAGGGGAGAAGAGGTGCCTTGCTGCAATCAAATGTAGAAGTGAAAAAAACATGAGAATGAGCAAGAATTAAGGTAGAGATTGGTATGGACATAATTTTTGGGATGAGTTTTGATAGAATGTGATGATTTGATAAAACTACCAAATGATTTTTGTCATGAAGGGCTTCAGTCAGACTGAACTTTTGGAAACAGATCTCAAAGCTGCTCCATGAATTAATCTCTTTCACTTCTTTCTAAAAACTGTGGCTCATCCCAACCTTTTCCTTTGTCCTCACAGGTCTCTTCTGTGACTCCACAGTTAATGGAAGCAGTGAAGAGAGGCTGTATTATATCACAGTAACTAAGTGCAGTCAGGTGCCTTTCTTATAAGTTACTCTGCAGGCAGGACTGGAAATGTACAGTAAAGGCAAAGTTCAGTGTTTTCTGTGTCCAGCAGAACATTTAAAACCACTCTGATTTAAAGAACAGTTCATCTTACTGAGGTTTTGGCTTTAATGTGCTTAAGTGGGACCTGCAGAGCCACAATTCATCTGTAGGCACCTATTTTGTTTGTAAATGTTGTGCATTTAAGACTGTACAGTATCAATATTTTCAAAATATAGTAGATTTTTTTGTGTATTTACAAGCATTCAATAAAGTTGTGCACTTTGGGGGTTTATATATTTTATTTTTGTTCATTAAGAATGCACTCAGACACTATTCCAAGTAAGAATTATGTTAACAAACCAAACTCTGTTGTCATGTTCTCCTGGTATCAAGTGATGCTTCATCATCCTGATAGATTTGGAAAGCTGTTCATCCAGGGCCTTGGGATCTTCAGACAGTCTGGTTTTCTTTGTCCCTGTATTTATATTTTGGAGTATTCTTGGATATACTTCTCTCTCCTCTTCAAATTAATTTTTCCCTTCAATGTGAAGTGAGTTATTTTAACAGTGTTGTCTTGTATGTTTGGCATAATTTTTTGAAAAGAAAATCAGTTTAATGGACTGGGTTTAATCACTTAAATATGTTGGGTTGGCAGCTGCAAGTGTTATGTTGGTTAGAGACTGTAGGTAACATTTTGTTAATCCTAATTTTAGACAATTCCATAATTTAGTATATGCTAAATAATTTGAGACAAAAACATCTTGCAGAAAAAAACTTGATAAGTAAGAATAAGGAAAACCCCAATATTCAGGCTTTTAAAAATTATACTTTCCTACCATTTGTAGTTTCTCCTCAATAAATCTTATTTTCTTAATATTGCATCTTAATAACTGCCAGTTTACTGGTTAAAATTTGAAGAAAAGATAAGAATAAGGTCCTTTTTTTGGATTTATTTATGAACATGCAAATACATGCATGAAAATACAGGGCAAGCTAATGAGTTGCTTTGCTTTAGGGAAATAATTCTAAGCACAGGTCAGCCAGCTGGCCTGAATCTGGAACCATTTTTTTATGATACCTGTTTCTACTTGCAGTAGAATTGAATTTGAGGTGGAATGTTACATTTTGGAAGTGCTTGGATTACTAATAATACACATTCCTGCGTGGAATATATTATAAAGTGTGAGGTAAACCTAGTTCCCTTAAAACTAGAGAGATAATCCTTGGTTTAAAGCTGATTGAGCAGTTTGTCATCTTTGGTTTCTCACTTCAAACAACTTTTCTCCACACCTAAATAGTAGGGAATGTATTATCCTAACATTTGGACATAAGCTGATGTGTAAACAGTGCTTCTGGAATATTGAAGTCCTTTTCTATTTTAAAATTGTCTGTCTCTATTCAAATATCAATTATGTGGTAACCAAAATTCTAATTAATGAACAGACTGAAATCAGAATTTGCAAGTAGCTTTTCATCACTTGAAATTTTTACTGTCCATATTTGAATCACTTTCATCTTAATAGATTTGTTCACCAGAACTATAGTTAACAAGTTTTCAAAATAATACCAAATGCAAAATCTGCTACTTACAATCGGTAGAAGGTAATGAATGTAGAAATTATTTTAAAAAATGATATTTTGGGAGTTGAACAGAGAAAGCTATAAAAGCTTAGGTGGGTAAGTAAAGTTTCTTTACAGGGCTATTTAAGGAGGCATCTGTGGTGAACTTCAACCACTCAAATAAAACATTCCTTTTGCAAAATGAAGGTGTGTGTAACATGCAATTTTAGCTCTGGTTTCGAAGGTAGAATATTAGTAGGACAATACAGATGAGGATGCAGAGTGTGAAAACTGTAGGAAGAACAATCTCTGTCACCATTTCCATGTGAGTAATCAGGGAATCTAAAATTTGAGAAATGAGTAATATGTAAGAAATTGAATCCTCTGGAGTGCACTAATTGCTAACTGAGAGTTAACAAAGATTAAAGATCTTTTGAATGTAAAAATGTTGACATTGGCATAAAAGCAAAGAAAACAAACAAAGCTTCATAAGTCTGCAAAAGCTGCAGCAAATCCACAACAGTTTTCCCTCTTTTTCTTACTAAGGTAATTTTTTGAAGATATTCAGTGCCCAAAGGGCTGTAAAAATTATGTTTGCAGTGAATTAGTTTCAGTGCATTGGGAGTATTTTACTCTTCCTTTGAGTTTTATTCCCCCACCCCAAGGGGAAAGGGTAGAAAAGAGAATTGTCAAAGAGAAATCCTTGGGAAGCACTTTGGCCTTTTTGTGATGGTTTTGTGGCTTTTTGAAAATATGAAATGGGTTTTATTTTGTAGAACTTTATTCCCCGGATAAGCCTCAAATTGTTCAGCAAATCCAGCTAATTCCATGTAATTCCCATGGAAGTTGGGGCTAAGCAGGAATAACTTGGGATGACTGACATCTCCTTCCACGTGGATTTCAGCTCATCCTCTTACAGGACTCTGTAATACTTGTTTGACCTTTTTGAAAAGTTGCAGAAATCCACTGAGTTTGTCTGTTCTGGTTCAGGAATTCTGGAAGGTCCTGGGTTGCAGCAGGAAGGTTTTAGGTCCTGGCTTTGCTGCAGACAGAGCCTCCCCTGTTCCCTGTCCTTGGGCAGCCACTGGGAATTGTGGTGGTGTTGGCTTTGTTACCAGGAGTAAAACTTGGCTTAACTTTAAGCAAGTCCTTAGCCCTGGGTTTTTTTTTAATAGTTCCAGAATTCAAAAATTTTAGAGATTTTCTATGTGATTGATTTGTCTATTTTATATTTGAAAAAGAATTTAGTACTTTTATTTTAGGGAGAATACTGTCAGCCTTAATTTTAGATGGCAATTCCTTGAGTTTGTGTATTTCATTAACATCCAAAGCTGATCCATTTATTTGATTTTAGTTGGAGAGAGTAAACAAACACATTTTCCCTTATAATATTGTGCTTTCAAGGAAAAAAACACCTTTTAGGACCCATCAAGAGCAGCTTTCACAGAGACATTTCAAAGCTGAAAGTTAGAAAAATGTGCTTTTCTAAAGCAAAGCAGAGACCCAGCATTACCTGCAGCAAGGTGTTGGTGTGTGGTGGAGCAGCTGTCCATGGCCTTCCTGTGCCAGTTTTCCACCTGGGAATGTTGACAGCACTCCTGTTAGACTGCAAAATTCCATCCCTTTCCCAGCAGCTTCTCTGTCCCTCAACACTCATCCCCTACAATGACTTCAAACTACTCTCAACACATGTTGGGGTTGTTTGTTTTTTTTTTTGGAAGTTTCTTTTTGTCTTCCTGGTTTTTATTGCAATATATTTCCCTAAATTAATTGTTTAATAATAAAATTTTTCAAAGCATATTCCAAATGATTTTCCAGTAAGGTAGAACGAGTTTTCTGCCCAGAAAGCTGACAGAGCACTGCTGACTTCTGAGTGAGATAGTTTGATTGCATCAGTCCAATTAGAGTTTGTGGAATGCTTTGGAAACACTGATTGAGGCTCTGTATTAAACATATCCCTCGTTTACACAGCCAAGTGTCACTTCATGCATTCATGGCACACATTTCTTAAAATTCAGTTTGATATTTGCCCATGTAGTGAAGAAAAAAGAATAAATCACCTCTCTTGGGTTTGGGAATCCATTTGCACTGATAATCTTTTTATAATAGTCAACAGATGCCTTTGGGTACCGTGGCTTGTTCTTGTTTTTAAAGTCAATGTGGTAAAGCCCAAATCTTTCAGAGAAGCCTTTGTTCCATTCAAATTTATCCAGCAGTGACCAGGCAGTGTAACCTTTGACATTAACACCATCATTTAGAGCTGTAAACAAAAAACAAGGGGTTCTGGTAAATGTGTTGCCTGTTTGTGTCCTTAAAAAATGGCTCTGTAGGTGTTTGGTTTAGCCCAGGAAATGATGGGGAGAAAGACAGAAATTGGAAAGTATCAAGTCATTTAGATTGTCTTGGAGATACCAGAGCTCTGGGAACATGGAAATCAAATGCAAAATTTATTAGTCTGCTTTGCTGTCTCTTGACCTGTGAATATTTAATTCTCTAGGGGGAGTAGACATAATCAGAAGGTGAAAACACTCAAAATATCAAACACTACAAAACTGTTTTTGAGTTACCTTTGAGTATTTCATTGATATATCCTTTCAGGTACTGGATCCTCCACTCATCACACAGCTGAGGGCACTGGAGGGTCTCAGAGACTCCGTTCTCTGTCACATAAATGAGGGGGTTCCCATACTGGGTCTGCAAACAGATTCACATAAAGTCATTTCATTTATGACACTAGTAAAATGCCTTAAAAGAAATTCTCTAGGTTTGCTTAGTTACCTTTAATAAGAAAAATGTGTAATTAGTAATTTAACTATGGGTTTTACTTTAAAATGACTGAATTCTATAGTTTTCTGAACTGAAATTAAAGGGGGTTTTGACAAAGAAACTTCCCAATATGACCAGACAAATATCTGTGGAACTGTTGAAAATCTAAAATAGTGTAAGTGCAGCTCCTGTGTGTAACCAGGCATTTTATTTGCTTCCTTTTTAATTAAATCTCTACTTTACTCACCTTAATGAAGTTGAGGAGTCGTCTGAATCCCCAGGGCACAGAATAGAGCCATTTAGGACCTGGAACTGGCCACTTTGGGTCCACCAGTTCAGCCAAATCCCTGTCAGTGTGGTAACCAGACACCTGGAGGAAGGGAAAGTTCTTCTGCAGAACATAACGAGTAGTGAAGTGACCTATTCCCAGGAAATCCGAGGTGCCTTTGATGTAGGTTTTCTCTTGCAGTGAGAAAGTTGGTAATCTGGATCTCCCCAGGCCCTGCTGGGCACTCTTCCTGCCTGGCAAGAGAATGATAGGAAACAGACTTCTGAGGAGCAGGAAGTGGGTTTTCTTTATTTCACTGACAATAAATCATAGAATCATGAAATCATAGAATCCTGGGATGGTTTGGGTTGGAAAGAACCTTAAAACTCATCTAATTCCAACCCCCTGCCCTGGGCAGGGACACCTCCCACTGTCCCAGCTGGCTCCAACGTGGCCTTGGACACTTCCAGGGATGGGGCAGCCACAGCTTCTCTGGACACCCTGTGCCAGGGCCAAGCAGGGTGCTCCTGAATTTAGTGTAAGTGTAGAGGCCACTTGAGTTTGATTAATTCTTTAAGGTGAAATAATCTTTCATCCTTTTGGTTTGGAGAAGTAGCTTGGGCAGAACACGTGTCAAAAACAGTGATTTAAAGTGTTCTGGTGTGTCCCAAGCTTCTCAGGAGCCGTGTCCAGCCCTGGGGTCATTATAAGTGTTGGATTCAGTTCCTGGGACTCACCCACATAATTCTTCATAACCTCTGGGTAGTCTCCTCTGTAAATGGGATTTGCAAACCATCCCAAGTGGAACTGGATGTACCTTTCAGCAGCATCTCTGTCTGTCTGACTGTGTGGATCGACAGGTTCACCCCAGCCACTGGTCAGGGAGATTCCAACCATCCCTTAAAACACAGAGGGACAATTCTGCAGTTCCTGCACAATCTTTCATTCAAGCAGAGCTCACTCCCAGGATCAATCCTGATTACCTTGCTGCTCCCTGCGCCACGTGCTGTTGTAGGAGTGCCAGACCTTTGCGTGAGTCTGCAAGTTAAACATCCAATAAATCACATCCTATTTTAATCTGCTCTGCCCTGGCCAGTAGGGAGGGTTAGGGAAGACCAAGAGCAGCTTTTACACTAAAATCTGTCTGAAAATACCACAGACTTTCTAATGTATATTACAGAAGCTTTCATTTCATGGAAGAAGCCAAAAAAGCTCTTATGCAAGATTCCTTTCCCTGAATTCCAGGAGATCCCTATGGAGGTAACACAGCATTCAGTACAGTGTTCTGTCCAGTGTCTCCAGTCTTTGGATGCTTTTGCCTAATTTGTTCAGGCAGATGAAAGTTAATTCTAACAAGCAGTAGCTTTCCTGAAGACACTTGCAAAATTCAGGTTCATTTCAACAGGTCAGGATGTTACTGCTTGTTCCTGGAGTAACCTGGACATTTTCTTATTCAACCATAAAAGACACTTAAAAGGAAAACATAAATTGTTGTACCAGTGTCACATCAAGCACCTACAATTTCAGGACACACTGGTGGTTTAAAACCAGGTGATAATTTCAGTGTCCTACAAATTACATTATTGTGAAACTGCATTTCTGTTGAAAGAGTAAAATCTGCTCAAAGGTTCTGCACGTGCACATAGTTTAAAGCAGGATTTCAGTGTTACTTTGATGATGTGGTGAGCAGCCTTGTAAGCTCCACATCCCCCGAGCTTCAGTCCTGGTGCATGTTCTCCTGTTTCATAACCATTCTCAGCAACTGCCTGCAAACACACAGGTTAGTCCTTTCCTGAGCCAAAGAGCCCAGGAATGTGCTGCCACCCTCTGGATTGGGATCCTGGGCTCTCCTGCATGGGCTGTCTCTCTCCACTCCCCACTTTTCCTTCCCCTCCCCTTGGCTCCCATCCATTCCCCCTCTGCCAGGTTGAGAACGTGCTGTGGCTTGTTGGGAACAAGGTGTTGGTGACCTGGTGAAATTCAGGAAGGGCCTCTCCAATTCTTGTGCCTCTCTCCTCTACAACTGAGGATTTTTTTAAAATTTCACTGGAATTTCATATCTTAAAAGTCTGCCCTTATACAGCATCTGCCCACTGAGATTTTTGGCCCCAAAGATTAATTGTGTTAAGTCTCTCCCCTCTCCAATTTCTGACCTTTCCTCTGGGGTGACTTCCAGGGAATTCTGGGTGCAGAACAGTGAAGTGGGAATGTTTGGAAGGAAAGCACTGTTGACTTACCCAAGGATTACTGAATGTAATCCAGTGTTTGACACGATCACCAAACTTCTCAAAACACAGATTTGCATAATCATTAAAATAATTGATCATGCTTATATTCTGCCAGCCTCCATACTTTTCTTGGAGAACCTTTGGAAATACCAATTTCAAGAATAATTGTACTTAAAGTTCAGCTGCCTGTTAACAAAGACTTTAATTTCTATTTCAGTAGCTCAGAAGGAAATTTTTCAGAACTCAATGCATATCAAATAAAAATGAATGGGAAATAGTCACAGGCACTTAAAATCACACAGATATTAATTTTCTGAAGTCCTCTTAGTTCCTAAACTTAGGAAATTTATTTCTATCAGAAGCTTTTATATTTGCTGTTTCCCTAATTTAAATACTTCCTTACCTGTGGAAGGTCCCAGTGGTAGAGGCTCACAATTGGGGTGATGTTGTTTTCCAGGAGGCTGTTAATGGTGTCATTGTAGAACTGTATTCCCTTCTCATTCAGTTGCTCAGCTGATGGAAAACAAACACAAGGAATGACCTGAATTGTTCTCAAATAACTGGAAGAATAGAAATCTGAAAGTTTTACATAAGGAATTTGACATTACAGTGATGGGATGACTGTAATGGTTCAACTCTGTTGTGCAGGCAGAGAAACAAATCTGTTTAGCAGTGATGTTAAACAACTGTGGGTTATCCAGGAGTAAAATTACTGATAGAAATAAGAATGTGGTGAAATTGTGGTGCTTACTTTTGATGCCTGTGGGCATAATCCGAGGCCATGAGATAGACAAGAGGTAATGATTCACTTTGAGCTCCTTCAGTAACTGAATGTCATCCTGGGAAAAGAAAATCCAACACATCTCGAGCCTGAGCAGAGTAACTTGAGACACTCCCCTGCCTTAACTAATGCTGAAGGCAGGAAATCTATGAAGAGTTGCACACAGGAGGATTCTACCAGTTGCTTTCTGATCTTTGAGGTTTGTTCTTCTCATGCCCTTCATTTTTAACCCCTTTTTTTTGACACTCCAAAAAAGTCCTGTAATGTTTTGTGTAACTATGGAAACAATGTTTTCACCATCAAGACAGAAAACTGAGCTGAGAAATTCTGCACCACAATTATATTTGTGTCAAAATATGTAATGTCCATGTTTTAGAAAAGCTGTAAATCTTGGCTTCAGACTTTTCAGCTTAGGCTGAAAACATGATTGCACAGGCTTTCATTTACTGTCTTATACTGGGGTTAGCACAAAACCTGAATCCCATAGAAATACATTTTCTTTAATATTAAAATAGATCAGCAATTGATGGTACTTGAGCCAATGCAAATTCTGATGCTTAAAGCAAATTAAGAGGGCTTTAATACCCTGTAACTGGACACATAACAGTAAGTTTGAGAAAGTACCTCAGAATACAAGCCCAGAGTGGTGAGTAAATGTTGAAATGCCATAATTTATACCCAAATCCTCTGAAACACAGGTCCTGTGATCATCCTGTCCATCTCTTCTGATGCCACAGCCAGTGAGGCTCAGTCTCAGCCTCTCTGAGGGTTTTTTGAGCTGTTCTTTCAAACTTCTGTCTGAGAGCTTAACTAAAACCTCTCCTGCATTTTCTCAATTTAGGATAGTAAGGCACAATAAGTTTCTTTTCTCTTAGTTCTTGCTGAAACCTCTGATTCTCCCTTGGATGTGGAGAAATCTCAATGGAATATAACTTTTATTAAATTAGTTGGAATCCTAATTATGTAATATTGGCTTATCCTAGTCATGTAGATTCTTCTTATGGATCTGTCTTTCCTCCAGGACAGTAATTGGAAAATTGTTTTTGATAGTTTTAAGCTTGGAAATAGATTGAGAATAGAGCTGCACTGATGATTTGTTATCCCTTCAAAAATGGGAATTTTAAAGCCTCTTAAAAATTCATAGCAAACCTTAAAACTGCTCAAACACACATGAAAAAAAAAGGATGTTCACTGTGCTCAAAGCCCAAATGTGTTTATTGTTGTTCCAATAAGCATTTGGACATTTCACAGAACTCAGAGTATTTCTTTGGACACAAAAATCCTGACAAGCTGAGATATATCTGGGAAATACTCTGCTACGATTGATTGTATGAGATTATTAGGAAAAGCAGATTTTAGTGAACCAATTAAAAGTATCATCCCTTGGCTTCCTACATTAAATGAGCCTTGAGAGCAACTGAAGTGTTTCAGAATGGGAAATCAGGATCCCAGGGTGGCTCCAGGATGTTCCCAGAGGGGAAGCAGTGGTACCTTCACTCTGTAGTAGCCATCACACGCCGAATCTCCCGTCTCATTCCTGAACACCTTCCCTTTCTGGTGAGTGAAAGCATCCCAGATGCTCGGCCCTTTCCCATCCTTGTCCCAGGCCCCCTCGGTCTGGTACGCGGAGCTTCCGACCCCCCACAGGAAACCTGGAGGGGCAACAAGGGAGATTTTCCTGCTGAAATGCTCGTGGTACTGAAGTAGGAGAAAGGAGGTGAAACAAAGTAAATCCTGACAAAAGGCCAATGTTTTCCATGGGAAAATATATATATTCCTAAAAAAGGGACTGTTGGGAAATGGGGTATAAATGCAAGGTGTCCTGTTCAGAGGGACTGAATTAATTAATTAAATTTATTTAAATGTATTAAATCTATAAGACCTCTCATTTACAGTGATGAGGTTGTGCATTGATAGCGTGGCAGGAATGTCTTACTGTAAAAGAGAAATTAGGTTTCCAGATCATTTCTCCTTGCTGGTTTTATCAATTGCAAGTTCAGTTGTTATGTAAAATATATAGAAATACTCTGGATTATTTTCCTGTTGTTATACAAAACACCATGATTAAACCATTGCATAAAAACTTGAGCAGGAAAACCAATCAGTGCCTCTTTCTAGTTTTGATTTTGGTTGAGTGAAATGTGTGTGTTCCTGAATATATGTTGAAGAAAGGATAAGGTTCATAAATCAGTATTGGAGTGGATTGGAAAATCCTAAACAGCTTGAAATCAACCCAACACAGTTATTTCACTCGTTTTCTGCATAAAAACAGGTGGGTTTAGTTTCTAATGTTTCATTAATTGTGGATAATTTATGAAAAAGAAGATTTCTCAGGGGTGTTTTGTTTTACTGTGCATCTTGTTCACGTCCTGGAAAGGGGTATCTGGAGATGGAATATTGATCTATTAGCATTTACTGTTTGCAGTGGCTGTATGGAGGGCAGGGTTATGTGGATCCCAGTATTCCCAGGGCTGCATCTCAGTATTCCCAGGGCTGCATCCCAGTACTCCCAGGGCTGGATCCCAGTACTCCCAGGGCTGGATCCCAGTATTCCCAGGGCTGGATCCCAGTATTCCCAGGGCTGGATCTCAGTATTTCTGGGGCTGGATCCCAGTATTCCCAGGGCTGGATCCTGGATTTTGCAAGAACCCACAGTTTTGTTTCTGCACTTTCACTGAAAAACCCTTTGATCTCTTTGTTGTACAACCACCCAGAACATCATAAACCCCAAAGCAGATGTAGACACAAAGTACCAGCTGGAAAAGTGCCATAATAGAAGGAGCCCGGGTTGTTCTTTGTCCACTGGAACTCCTCGGCTGCGCTGAGCCCAAACACCAGCAGAGCCCACAAGCTCAGCTGGTCCATCCTCAGCCCTGCAGGGTCTCCTCACCAAGGTCCCACCTGGCAAAGAGAAGAGCATTGGCAGGAGTTGCTGCTCTACAAAATGGTTTAGGGGATCAAAAGGGAAAAGCTCCTGTCTGCTCAGTGGGTCCCATTGTCAGTGCAGGCCAGAAGCAGCACTTGGGCTGAGTGGGAGATGCAGTTCAGCTTCTGGCAGGGCCATGAAAACCAGGGAAGAATGAAGTGCAAAATGAGCTACTAAAAGCTGCTTATTTTCCATTATTACTTATCTTTATTCTAAAAGTCTCTGTTGGTACCTGTTTTATTCTGGATTTCAAATTCTCCCCCAGTGTCAGTAACTAAAACCCTACAAACAGTGGCAACAAAGCGATGCTGGGAGCATCTGGTACCCAAATCTGTGGTGGCAACAAACCCTGGGGAAGTTACAAAAGCAAATTAACACTTGCAATTATTGCAGTTTTAATAATTGTAGCTTTTATCTTGAGGTACCTTTTATCCAGTCCCAGCATCAATTTTGAATTTTAACTGTGACATCAAGTCTATTGGTTTGAGACATTTGTAGCTATGATTCATATTTTGGGAGCTAGGAACTAAGCTAGGAGTGAGGATAACAAAATCAGCTCAGGGTAACAAACCAAATCAGTATATTTTTTCACTCTTTGCCTTGATTATTATTCTTACTGGCAGTATTAGAAATAATTTCAGTACCTCAAGAATTGCTCAAGCACAAGAATCACATGATTTTGCTACACCCTGTATTGAAGAAAACAGTCCTACACACAGGCCACTGTGAAATAGTCAATCCATTCCTTTTCTACTAAATACATACATTTTGGAACCTTTCATTGCTGTATTTTTCTGGCATTTACCTTTACAGAGCAGTAGAAGAAACAGCTATTGAAACAGTGCAAAAAGGTTTAATGAGTTCAGAGTGTAAAGCTGGTCCTATAAAACCCTTTTGACCCTCTTGTTCTCTGGCAGCTGTAGAACCTCCTGCCCTGATCACAGATGGAGTTATTTTAACCCCCTCCCCCCAATTCCTGGCTTACCTGGTGATCTTCACAACAGATGTGTCCTAACTGGGAGATTCCTCTGAACTGCCAGAAACCTACCAGGGCATTCAGAATAAATTGACTTTCCCAGAGTAATTGCATGGAATGGATCCAGCTGTCACAAAAACTCGGGAGAAACATCTAGTTGAAAACAGCACTTTGTTCACTTTGAGCCAAAACAAAAAAGAACAATCCTTTTGTATCCACAGTCAATGGGGCAGGACCAGCTTTAGCTTAACCATAGGAATCTGTTAGCAATGAGGGATTTTCCTTTGTGAGCAAAATCAGCTTTGCAGGGATCTATACATTCATCCAGAACTGCACTTGCTCTTGAACAGGGCGTGTGGAGACATTTTACATCAGGAATTGTAGTGGGGGGACAAGGAGCAGTGGGTTCAAACTGAAAGAGGGGAAATTTAGGTGAGATATTTGGAAGAAATCCTTCCCTGGGAGGTGGGCAGGCCCTGGCACAGGGTGCCCAGAGAAGCTGTGGCTGCCCCATCCCTGGGAGTGTCCAAGGCCAGGTTGGAGCAACCTGGGATAGTGGGAGGTGTCCCTGCCCAGGGCAGGGGGTGGAACAAGGTGACCTTGAAGATTCCTTCCAACCCAAACCACTCTGGGATTCTGGGATTTTTCTCTTGGTGCAGATGCCCATCTCCTGGGTGGTGTTTGGCAGGAAAATCTCACTGGCAGCTTTTGTGAGGCCAAGGGCTATTTTATTTATGTGGCATCATTTTGACTCAGATATTCAGGATGCAGGCTTGGAAAATAATATGCTTTTTCTTTTCTCTTTTTTTCTAGAGGAATTCCTCGTGGTGATGTCTGTGGATAAAACAACTGCCCTGGTCTGGAGGTTCAGCTGGAGCTACAGCTCTTCATTCTTTGAGTTCTGTGAGTTACCTTTCAGTCCTCCCCCTTAATAATGTGCATTGAAAAGACCATTGCTGGGCTGAAAACACATTTTCAGACACTGCTGCCTCCCTGGCTGGCAGGTGTGGAAAACCTCCCTGTGCTGAGGGAGAAGGGGAAGAGCCTCCCAAGAGCAGCAGGGAAGGGAACTGCTGCTCCTGTCCACCCTCCTGAGCCAGGGCAGAGGGAGACTGTGGACAACACTGATCCACCAAGGAGTGGGACCCTAAGGAAAGGGGGTCTGTGAGCAAGGGGAGTCTCACAGGGGCTGCAGGAGCAGCTCCAGCTCAGGTGGCTCTGGGTGGTTGGGGATTTTCTCCTCCCTGCTGTGCTCCCACAGAGCTGCAGACACTGGGGGTGGGTGACTCCTGAGGTGGAAGCTGCTTCTGCAGCTGCAGTTTGCAAACAAACTCCCATTTATTAGTTTAGCTACTCGGTTTTGTCTTTTTTTGGTCTTTTTTTTTTTTTTTTTTAGAGCAGAACTAGTGCCCTCTCGTGGCAAATTCCGTGGGAAAGCATTAACATCAAGATAGCATAAAAATTAAATATCATTGTAGTTCATATAGAGCCTCTGACCTCAGGAGTGAAAAGTGCATTGAAATTAGAGCAGGAATGTCAGCAGGAGCTCCTTGTTCATCCATGCAGGTCTCTTGCTTAACCTCCTGCTCACCAGGAAGGACAATTTCCAGGCACAGAGGAGACAGTCCTTGAAAATCCACCAGTTTAAGATGCACAGAAGGGACAGGGCTGTATGGGCAGGGCAGCCTGCAGGGCACTTTGGTGCTGAAGGCACATTTTTAAGCACTTTCCTTGGCATTTGGCACGTTTTATCTCCTGCAGAACTGGGTAGAGCAGCAAAGCAGAGCCACTGCAGTGCTGCAGGACGCCAGGGTTGTGATGATTCAGGCATCTGGGCATTACTCATTCCTTGTTAATTCATAATTGCACCTAAAAACCACCCCAGAAACAAAGGCTTTGGTGTGCCAGGAGGGACTGCAGGGAGCTGCCAGTGGGAGCAGACTGAGACACATCACCCCTCTTTAGGAGGGAGAAGCTGAGGCCCAGGGAGTTTGGATCAGGTCAGGACTGACCTCAGAGCTCTTGGCTCTCTGCCCAGGGCCAGACATACAGGCCCAGCTGCTGCTTTAGGGACCAGCTCATCCATCACTGAGTTCACTGGGAGGATTGTCACTGCCTCGGTGGCCAGGAGGAGCCAACCCTTGGTGTGCATGAAAACATGACTCTTTCCAACTGCATTTAACATGGGCTGCTAGAAACAGGACACTGGTCCACTCTAAGTTGTGCTTACACAGGTTTTCTTCTCTTAACACAACCTTTTCCTGTGGTGTTGTTTCCCAGTTTTCTGCAAAAAACCCCAACTTAAAAAAAAAAATCTGTGAGATATTTACATTGTGACAGCCTGGTCATTTTTTCCTCTTGGAAAAGTTTTATTAGCAGCAGCTTTTAAAATGTGCCAGAAACACATCAAGGCTATAAAATCTTTATTGTGTTTTATTGGTAAAAAATGTTTAAAAAAAAAAAAAAGTACTTGGTGGTTTCCATCCAAAATTGCCCAATGCCTGCAGTAAAATAACCTGGAAAGTGGGTTATGCAATGGGCTCACTCTGTGGGGTGTGGAGTCAGGGGAGAGTCATGACTGACTCCAGGTTCACTTATCTACAGCCTGCAGTGGATCTTCAGCCATGAATATGGAGATATTTATGGAGTCTCTTGCTGTGGAATACTGTGTGACCAAAAGTTTGGGATACCCCCCTCTACCTGAAACCGAGTGATGATTGTCCTCCCACTTCATTTTCTGTCTGTGCTACACCTTATCTCCAGACTGACACCAGGGATGGAGCCACCACTAACAGCAGTTACCTTAAAACTGGTATTTCTTTGGATTTTTGCTTTTAGCCCTCATGTTTTGATGAAATAATAGAGACTGTCTTTCCTAATTCCCTGGCAGCTGTTCAGACAACTAAACCAAACCATCCTCACACAATTGTAACCCATCTCCCTAGCTTCCTGATTCTTCATTCTTCCAAACTACACTCCCTTTCCAACCTTGAATAGGCCTTTTCTGTCTCAGAGAGAAACATCCTTTCTTATTATACAGCAACCAGAAAACCACGTAATTTTTCCAGTGTGTGGTCCTACTGCAGCTACACTGAGATACTGGAGCTTTGTCAAAATCAAAACAAAACCCACTTACAATTGTTCTTGGAACAAGAACACTTGTATAACTGTGCTTGTATTTTATTGTGTTACAAAATGACTTCCCTTGCATTTTCTTAGCTGGTTTTGGAAATTTCTTGTCTAAAGCTCAACTGTATTAATGGCCTGGTCTTGCTTTAAAATAGAAAAATAGGAAATTGGAAGTAAATGAAATGAGGATGCCTTGCTTTAGTGTTTGGTAGCCACCTCTGCTGGCCTCCCACTGTGGGGATCCTGGGAAATCTGGACAGTCTCCATTGCAAGAAAACCTCCAGAGTCTGGAAGATCTTGTATTTGAAGTGTGAGCCCTGGGATGAGATGGGTAACTCAAACTCACACCATATTTGCTTAGCAGCTCCTACACTATTTTGAAAGCCACTGCTCTTGTGTTTTATGAGCTCATTGAGGAGCTATTTCACTAACCACTGGTTTTATTGGGGTAGTTTTTGGGAAAACTACATTGAGAATCTGCCACTTCTGTTTTGCAAAGAAAGCTTGTGAAGATTGGCAAGGATAGGAGAAATCTGCAGAAATTATTCTACTTGGACTGAAAGCTCCAATTTTAAAGGTGCCCTTTTCAAAGGAGCTCCTACATTTGATATTCCTAATAATGTTTCTTGGTGCATTCAGAGAGGTGCAGCCACTTCCCCCTTTTGTGGAACTCCCAAATGGTCAAAACTCCCAAGACTTTGCACTGATACAATCAAAGGTGCAGATTGGCTTTTGAATGCCCAAGCTCAGCTTTTGGTTGAAAACCCCAACCATGATATATAATCAATGACAGATGTTGTAGATACTCCTGGGTGTAATGAGGAAGGTCACTGAAATTTGCTTCTCAAAATCAATTTTAATTTCTCTTTTCCTGCTGACAGCTCTGTGCTGAGGGTGGGCCTCCATTTGATGGGAGCACTGCAAGCTGCTGCAGGCTACCCCTGCTTGGAATTTACTTGGATTAGTCTAATTGCAGCTTCTGCCATCATCTGTTTGCAATCACAAAGAGGAAGCTCCTGAAGCTTGGGAATGAGAGAAAATGAAGTGTCCTGACAACTCCAAAACATCAAGAATGCCTTTGGAGAGTTTCCCATCACTGTTTGTGAGTATGAACAAAAAGGCACAGTTGGATTTTCTTTCCATGTCCATCTTTACCCTGCACCCATAACATAAACAGACAGCAATGAAATGAAGAATAGTGGTAATTAATGAAGGTCCCCAAGCACTGGGAGTTGATAATGAGGAAGAGTTCATGAATTGTTTTGGAAGGGGTTGAATTAGGTCATTAGTAAAATCATACAATTGTTCTTTCTGTGGATACTCAGATTATGAAACGTTCAAATTCAGTTTTCAAACACACCCCTTGGGCATCACCTGTGGTGCTGCCCTAGAAGGAATGACACCAGACCCTGTTTCATGCAGCAAACAGGCACAAATTGTCAGGGAGTGGATTGACAAGGCTCTTTAAAGACATGGCAACTAGTTTTGCTTCTATTTAGGGTTAGAGGTTTAGGCTGGAGAGGAAAATCTGGAGCTTTGCAGAGCTTGGAGCTCCAGGGAGAGGCAGCATTGCACTGCCCTGGGAGCTTGGGGTCAGCCCTGGCAGTGCCAGCCTGACCTGGACTGGCTTCCTCAGCCCCTTCCCCTGGGAGCTGCTTTGAAAATGCCAGTGAAAAGTGCTGCCCAGGGCACCAGTGAGTTGGAAACCTGGGATTTATGGATGAACTGATGCTGGTTCAGTGGGAGTGATCTCTGCCTGCCTGGCCAGTACAGGTGGAGAAGGGCAGCAAAGGAATGCAGAAGGTTCTGTGCATCCTCAGGACAGCTCTCAGTGGGGCTGGAGTGCCAGGTCTGCCAGGGAGAGGAGCACTTTCCTCACACAGCCTGGCAGAGCTGCTTTCTAAACTGCCAGGCTCCTCATTTCCTGCATAGAATTTAAAATTTCACAGGGAAAGTGAACTGGGATAATGTCAGTTCTTTCACAGCTCTTTTAGTGACAGTTGTCCTTCTTGTAGATTATTTAGTAACTTCTGCTCCAATCAAACACCAAGTGATGCCACTGGAGATTTAATGTGTTCTAGAAGTGAAATATCTGCCCCAGTGCTTTGTCCTGTCACAGCCTCTTTATTGGTTTGGGGACTGACCTGGAGTTCAATCAGTTGAAAGTGTGGCTGATGAGAGCAGGGCTGAGATGAGTTCTGAGAGCCTTTGTCACTTGGAGATGGGAGGGATTAAATACAGTCTGACCACAGTAATAATGGTGGTATTTCTAAAAATGCTGCTAAGTGATTTGGGATCATCTTGTGAACTTTTGTTTACTGCATCAAATCAAAAAAGAACCTGAGTCCTTGTCATCTCTGAAATAGTGGAATTTGAAAACTCATCCAAGCTAATATAAAACATTTTTAAAAAGCAGAGCTACATTCTTTACAATAAATCTTACAGTTATGCCAAAAACACAAATTCCAAAATGTATTTATAATAATAATAATAATAATAATAATAATAATAATAATAATAATAATAATAATGCTCCAGACATGCCAGACTTCCAGTCTTTTGGATGTCAACTCTGAGCACTGTGCATTTTTCTTTCAGCTGTCAGATCCTTTCTTCTGAAAACATCACTGACAGCAAGGAACAGTTTGAGAAAAGCAACATGGACTGGAAGAACATACAGAGATCCTGAGGTCTGTCAGAACAGTAAGTAAATGCCTACAAAATATTTCTAACAGAAGCTTTTCTCTGAGACTCATGTAAAGCAAGCAGAATGACAGGGAATCATGGATTGATTTCTCTGAGGTGTCCAGGCTTGCATAAACTTGGGAATTGCATTTCTCAAATGTTTCACTGGTGGAAGAACTTGAAGTAACATATTTTTTTCTAAAGAGATGACGTCTCAAAAAGCAGAATGAATGATTTGTAATCTAGAGCCAAATCAAAAGGGTGGATGTAAATTGTCTTGTTTGGGAGAAGAATGATTATGTAGTGTCTGTTAAAGCTTTGCTGATGGTGGATTAACTGCTGAAAAAGAACATTAGCACTTTTGGGTCCTACAAAATGAAAGATGTTTCAGTTTTTTGCCATCAGATACGATTCCTTTTTGGGTTTTAGGTGTATTGCATAACCACATGCATACACACTTACATGAGGGCATGCAAACAGAGGTAGGAATTGTTTTTCCTTTTAAAATGCAAATGTCAGTGTGAATCTTCCAAACTCAAGGGTTCTAGGAATAATTTCATTTCAGTCTTCCTCTGCTACATCACTTTGCTTCAGATTAGGCCTTGTTTGTCATTTGCCCAGTGGTCAGAGAAGGAGGTGCTTTAAACCACAGCAAACAAGGTTTGCAAATGCTGTGGCCAATCCTGAAAGGAAACAGATGGTTTCTCAAACCCAGAACTCAGGGCAGTGGAAGTTTTGGAGCTCTCTCCCAGAAAAGTGGTGTTTTGTTACCATTGGTTTGCTAAAAACCCAGAGTATATTATACACTATATTGCATTCAGATGATCTCATACTAATCAAAACAGTCTTGTGGGATCTCTGATTCTGATTAAGCATTTGGGCTCAAGGGACTGTGCTACCATCCTACCTCACTGGCAGGGGTTTTGTCATGAGACATTTGTTATGTTTTTGAAGCAAATATTTCTGTGATAAGTGTTATATTAAAACCCACAAGGATATGAATAATGCTGTTTTTCAGTGAAGAGTTTAAATGACATGTTATAAATAAATCCAGGGCCACACACTGACTCAAAAAGGTAACCAAAAAAATAGAAATACTGAGTAGCTCTGTTCATCCTGCCCACTTTTTAGTGGGCTGAGGCCATGGGGAAAAATATCTTTTAATTGTATCACACAGGAGAAGTGAATTGGGGCTACACATGACAACCTTAATTCTGGTGTTTCCAGCTCCTGAACACTTGACTTTTCAACCTTAACAGAGGTGGGTGGAGAGGTTCTGATTAATTCTGTGTGTCTTCATGCACCTCAGTTCCACTTGGTGAATTCAAATTCCTTCTGCTTGTTACATTCCATGCCCTCAGTCTCAACTGCTGGGTTTTAAACTGAGCTGGGAATGCCAAATTCTCCCTGTGCAGGATGATTTGACTCCTGGTGAAGTGAAGCTCTCAGCTGGCACCTTCACTTCTTTCTGGCCATGAAATTCCAACTCTCCAGGCTCCTGAAAGGCACCCCAGGCAATTGTATCTCTCTGACATCAGCACTCAGGTATTTTCCTCCTGGCTTTTCCAACAGCATCCCATCAATAATGGGCAGCAGAGCCAGCACACACTGACTCTTTCCTGCTCCCCCACTGGGAACACTGTAAATCCAAAGCGAAACCCCTTTGTTCCCTATGGAAGGACGTGCAGTCCTTTGGCCAGAGCTTCCTTGGGGAGCAGAGTCTGCTCAAATCCAGCCTTGTGGTCCTTGTGGATCTCACTCACCATGGCCAACTGGCACCTGAAAATCACTCCTGCCTTCTCTACTGGCCCATCCTGAGAAGCTGAAAAACTCCTTATGTCTGTTGTATTCCATCTCCCAGTGTGGGATCTCGTGGTGACAATGCTGATCTCCACTTGGAAGTGCTCTAAGGACTAGAGATTAAAAAGGGCCTTTTATTTGTGGTATCACGAGTGTTTTAGCTCTGAAGAATTGCTGGTGATTTGCTAAGGTCTTTCATTCCTTTAACATCACCTGAAGGAATTCCAGCACTATAATCCCTACTTTACACATGGGGAGTAGATGCAGGATAAGAACTTGTTTTGTGCTTTCCTAGTGTAGCAGAGGTGGGACAGGAACAGAAGAACACATTGATGTTCTTGAGCTTGGATGTTTTACCTTTCCTCTCCTGGATTGGTCTTTTTTGGGAGAAGGCAATTTTCCTCAGCCTTTCCCATATCCTTACTGATGTCTCTCCATGTAGAAATAATATTTGGGATCCAAGATTATTCCTTCTGAAGTGGTTTCCATTTTTCTGTCCTCCTAAGAGAACTTTAACCTTTATTGAATGATCATGTTCAGCTACATATAATTACAAATCCATAGGAAAACAAGTCCCCTTGTATTTATATTCAGTGCAGCAAAATGTACCTTTAAGGAGAAAACATTGCTTCAGTGTGACTGTCTGGATTTATTGGCTATCAGAAGTCTTACAGTGTGTGGCTCACATTTTAGAACTCTTGATTTCAAGCTTAATGTGGTCAGGAAATATAAAAATACATTTATTTATGTCATCTACTAAAAATCTCAGCCTATGTTACTGCAAGTCTAACCCAATCTGTGTTTATGTTGGAGATGAATGATTGGTTTGTAGCTGCCTGTGTTTCAGGCCAGGCTGAATGGAATGATTCTGCAGCACAACTATGTGTGTATATTTTTTTTAAAAAAAAAACCTTTTTATTTACTGCATGTGGCAGCTATTTCCTTCCTCCCAGAACCCACTGCCCAGCTCTCCAGGGCACTGCAGCTGCCTGACTCCTATCAAGGTGTGTAGGTGGACTGAGGTGATTTACTGAATTGTTCAGGGTTCTCAAAATGCAGGCAGATATTTCACTCCTACTGATACCTGTTCACTGGATTTGATTTGCTTTTCCAAGTCTTTGCAGCCAGTTTTGGCTGGTGTTTGCACAAGAATTCATTCTTGTTCATTTTCAGGAAAATATATTTGAATGCAATTTCTTCCTAGATATTTGATGACTAGATGTTCACACAGGATGTGAGATCCCAAAATAGCTGCCCACTGTTACTGGTCATCCTTTACAGATTTCCATGCAGGGAGAAGAAGGTGCTGTTCATCATCACAGATGATTAGAAGTGTAGATGAACTTTTAGGTTCAGCTCTAAATTGAAAACTGAGGAGAGAAATGATCCAGTGAATATAAATTAAGGGAGTGAAAGACAGTGGGAAAGGACTCAGAGGAGCTCTGGGAAGCCTTTTGGAAAGAAAATCAGGGGATTGAGTCTTTTCTCACCAGAGGTAATATCTAATATCAGCTCCAGTGTTACAGGGAGAAAAAAAGTCATGTTGGATAAAACACCCCAACAAGGGAATCACAGACTTTTGCAGGAGCTGAAACCTTTCCAGAGGAGAGGAACCTATGTCTGTAGCAAACTGTAGCCCTCTGAAAATCAGTTTTGTGTTTCACAGAGTGCTCAGAAGTCCCCCCAGACTCAGGTGGTTCTGTGAACACAGGTAAAGGCCCCTTGAGTGCTTTGCAGCAGAAACCAAGAGCTCTTGTGTAATTCTCCCAGCCAAGGGTCCCTGATAAACACTTTCAGGAGGACATTTCTCTGGTCTGAAGTGACATATTGGAGTAAATGGGGTCAGATGGGGCTGCAGCAGCTTCTCTTCAGTCCCTTCTTTCACTTGAGCTTTACTTTTGCCTTTGATACACTTGGACTGTTCCTGGGATGAATGACACACAGGGATCTCAGCTGACCTTTCATGTACCCTGAGAAACAGGTCTGGCTCCCCTGAGAGAATTCCTGGAGCAGGTACAGCTGAGAGCAGCTCTGCCCTCTTGGCATCAACACACAACCTTTTTGTTCAGCAAACTTCTCATCCTGTGTAGGTGGACAATGAATACAAATATGATGCAAATGATTTCCTTTTAACTCTGAAGGCTCCTTGATTGAAAACACACTGTCCAAGAACCTGGGTCTGTTCTATTCCCACTGAACAGAATGTCCTTGTTGCCTTTGGTAATTCCAGGATCAAACTCTACATTTCAATTACATTGAAAGTAATTTTTTTCCTCCAAAACTGAGAATGAATTATCAACTGAGTAAAGAAAATGTAAAGAATAATGAAGAGAAAAAGCTGGGATGATCTGGGGGAAAAAAATCAGAGAAAGAAAAAAATAGAATTAAAAGTCTTGCTTGAGAGTCCAGAAGTTTGTCAGAAAATCAGAAGCTGAGGTTGGTGGAAGGGATTGTGGGACTTCTTTGGATATAAGTTGGAGAAAGGTTGAGGAAAAGCTAAATTACTGTGACTGGGAAAATGCTGGAACTTCCATATCTTGGATTATACTCCAGATTGTGCTCTGGGTCACACAGGCCCCTTCCCAGCTACTGGGGAGGTCATACCTGGGGTTAATCACCCAGGGAGGAAACACTGGGTTTAGTGTCTCTCCTTGGTTTCCATGTCTTACCCACGTGGCTTCTCCCTTCATATATAAAGACTCTTAAAATAACATTAATGTGTGTTACAGGACTGAAAATAATATGGGTGTACAGGGTTGGATAATTCCTTCATGAGTCTGTTTTTTAATTCATATTAGCACTAGTTTAGTTTAAAAAAATCATCCCTGTATCTGCCAGCATCAGGGCTCTGCTCAAACTGCAGCTTTGGGATGTGTTGTAGCTAATTTTTATTGAAGGATACTCCAAACTTCTGGGAGATCATTGCTCATTCTAGGAAATATTTCCTAACTAAGATGGTCTTGTGAGTGGCATCACCCAGCAAACAATTCTAATCTTCTAGTGGGACCCTAAATGTGTGCAGAGCTCCCAGTCCTTGCAATCCTGGAGGCAGAGTTGGGGTTTAGGTGATTTTTAAGGAGCTGCTTTATTTGCTGTAGGAATCCATCCATCTCCAGGACAGAACTTCCAGTGGTTTTAGCAGTGTGTCTCAGGATTAGCAGCCAAGTCTTGTATATTCTCAGCTCCTCATGCCAGGCCTTAAATGCATATTGTAAAAAAAAAAGAAGAAACCACAAAACCAGTTTGGAGAGGCCTTTTTATGAGTTTGCTTGAAAGAAAACCAGCCAGCAATAATGGCCACCAAATAATTCCATGTAGGAACACATGACAGGGCTGTAATACAAGGCTTTAACCCCAACAGCAATGGAGAGGTTGTTGTTCTGCAAAGACTGTCTCTGGGGTATCCACTTTATGAAGGTTTTTGACTTCTATAAGCATTTCTGTATAGATTTTCTATAAAATAGCCAAGGTCTCCTGGGCTCCTCTGCCTTGTCCTGCCACAGAAATCTCATCTAACAGCACTGGTTTGGGAAAGGAGCCATGAGGGAAAAAAAGAACAGGCTCCTTTTGTAGCTAATAACTTCCTTTAATTGGTAATTAAGCTGCCTGCAACTTGCAAATGTCAATAAAGGTCAAAATATTTAGAAGCAGAATCATTTTAGTGGCTTCCCATTTCTCATTGCAGGAGCTGCCTGCTCAGACCACACACAGGCACATTGAAGATGGTTTGGATTTCAGAGACCTCGACTTCCCACCAAATTCTTATATAAAGCAGCCCAGGAGGGACAGAGCAATAGGAGGGAGGATGTGAACTGAGTCTACTGGGTGAGCATTCCTCACATTTTGGAACAGCACCACAGGCACTGGGGCTGGAGCAGGCCTGGCCAGATGGTGCATCATTTACTCCTTAACTCAGGGAAAAGGGAAAGCAGCTGATCCATGTGCAGAAGGACTCAAGGAAAAGCTGCCTGGTCACAGATTAAATACCAACTGCAGCTTGGAAATGAGAATTAGTAGAAATGCTGTTGTTTCTGTTGAGCAGAGGAACATGCAGAGGGTGCTCTGGGTTTTGCTGGCAGCTCTTGAGTTAACATGGACAAACACTTATTCTCACTGCATGGATTTGCTGATTTTGTGAGCAGATTCTTCCCTCTGAAATTAATCCGTTTACAAGGGGACATTTGGCTTTGAAGAGTGCAGAGAATGTATTCCCAGAGGGATCTTTGATCTTTTTATGGTGTTTTGTTTCTAAAGTGTGTGTGTGTGTCTCCTGTAGGAGCTTGGTATTTGGAAATCAGAGCCATGGGGACCAGAGTTCTACATTTCACTGAATATAATTAGAATATGAATATATCCTCCTTTTAATGCCTTCCCAAAACATCCTCAATTAGCTGAGAGTCTAATTTACCATTCCATGAGCTGTCCCATGTGTTTCTGTGGGAGGACCATGCAGTGGAGCTTTGTTGGATCTGGAGGTGGAGGTGAGATGACCAGACAGCTTGTCAAGTAGAGCTGGGAATGGGAAACCAATGATCCTTTGGTCTTTCCATCCTTCCAGACTGAATTTGGGATGTGCCACGTGCACCCAGCTCAAGTTTACTCCTGGTACCATCAGACTGGATAAGTTGGAGACCTGAAAATTGTCTGAAAGGGGACACGTCCTCTTGGCACATTCATCTTTCCTGGGAACTTCCCACTGCAAAGGTGTCATTGGAAGCCAAGATCCCATGCACTGGTGTGTAAATACTCCTGCCATCCAAGTGGAATCTCCACGTTTTCCTGGGGCAGATTTGCTCACTGGCTGCACGATGTGATCCCTGCTATTGGGCAACTGATAAAGCAGTGCTGGTTTCACACAGAAATGTACTTGTGCCATAAAACATCAAAGCAGGGAAGCACGAGGCAGTTGTGCTGATGTGAGTCCTGCTGCCTTCTTTGCTCCCTGTGTCAGTCCCAGATGTTTTCTGCAGAGATTTTAAGGAGGTGGCTGTGAAGAGCATTATGTATCCAAGTAGTAGCTTTCAAAAGCCAAGAATGCTCTCCAAAGTCAGATTTGCTTAAAAACCTCAAGTTTAAAGCAGACACATTTGCTTTCAAAATTTATTATTTTACCTATTTTCTTCCAGACTTTTATTCTGTAATTGTGATAGTGAAAAGCTTCTTATTAAAAACCCAGAGAACAAAGCACTCTGAAAATCAATTAATGACTTCAGAAGCTAATAATACATAAAATCACCCCAGAGGAGCAATAGAACTGTTTGACCATCACACCAGAAAAATAATATATCTTTTGATATAAATGACACAAGCATGAGCTAAATAGTGTTTGAGACTTTGGAGATGAAGTTCATGTTGCTTCATCTTTCATAAATCCACTCATAATTCCACTGGGGGTGGTACTGTGTACAAGTCCATCTCAACAGCCAAATCTATACAAATGAAGATAAACACTCAAGGAATTGAAACTTTCATTTTCATCTTAGAATTTCTGTAACATGATTAGGGTTTGTCCTGATCCTTCTGATAAAATTCTTCTCCAGAAGCAGCACAGCCAGGGTTTCTGCCTGTGCCTCCCTGTGTGCCCCAATCCATCCCACTGCCCCACATCATGCCACTAATAGAATTTGCAGATTATTGGAGGAGGAACAGAGGAATGGGGAGGGTGGCTTATTTCTTACATCATGATTCTGTGTCTCTGAAGTGGGACTAAAGGGGAAAGAAAAAAGAGAGAAAAGGAGTGCAACCAGGATTAAAACCCAAAATATATTAAAGAATCAGAGGGTAAAAGAAAATAATTCCTAAATGTAACCTCAGTGCTGATTATTATGCCTAAAAGGCTCTGTATTTTCCTGGGATGTAGAAGAAGCAGTGAGGGAGGGAGGAAGAAGGTATGCACAGAGCTCCCATAGCTATTTTCTCCTTTGCCTGGGCCTTCCCAGATGGAAAGGTGCCTGGTGTGTGCCATTGGCACAGAGTATCCAGCCCTGTGTTGTACAACTGATCTGCACCAGGCACCTCCACATGGGCTCCAGAATTCCTCTGGGAATGTCAGTGCTCATTTGTGCAGAGCAGGGGCTGCCCTCACCCTGGTGGGGGTGTGGAAGTCCCAGGCCCTTGGCTGGAGCTTCCAGATTCTGTGCAGACAAAATCCATAACCACAAAGGAATTATAGAATCATTTAGGATGGAAAAGACTTCCAAAATGAGCAAGTCCAAGCATTGGATCATCAATCAAGACCTGTGCCCAAGCCTTGTCAGGACTGTGGGCTGGTGACAGGCAGAGGTCCCAGTTCCTGGTGTAGTTTGGAACTGGGATGAAAGTGGGAATCTCCTTCAGTGCCTGTTTCCTGTCCTTCTCTAGGAAGCAGTTTAGATGGACACCCTGAAAGAGCTGGGCTGCTCTAGGCTGCCCATCTGGGAGCCCCAGGAGCAATGCATGGACTGGGCTCTTCCTTTGCCTGAGCCCATCTCCCTGTCTCCCTGGAAGGTTTTGTGTAGCTCAGGCAGTGGGACAATGGTTGTGATCACTCCTTAGGAATTCTTTCCACTGTTCCTTTCCCTTCTGATTCACATAAACAGTAAATCAGGGCTGTCACTTCAGTAACCCTGTGAAGCAGTGGCAGCCACAGCCACCAACAAATGGTGCTGCACATTTTCCTTCTGCTTTCCCAGCACCAAGTGTATGATTTAGATCCTTCAGCCTCTAAAGTGCTCCACTGGGTGTCCTTTAATATTGCATTATATTACTCATGATGCATAGTCGATTCCATTGCTTCCATTTACTTTAGCAATGATAAATGGCAGAAACTGTAGGAGAAGTTTATAAATTTTAAGTGCTTTGCAGGCAACTGTTACCCAGAGAAATTTTCAAACTGTTTGTTACTTTAGGTCGTGGAAAAATTGCTTCCAGGAGCTTGGTTAATGAGTTTCAAAACAGGGTAAAATGCATGAATTCTTTATGACTGAGAAGTATATTAATGTCAAGATTTTCTCTTCTGCAGGAGTAGTCAATTCTGCACAGTTAATATTTAAAAAGGGTTGCAAGAATTTAGCAAAAAAAACCCCTGAACTCGAGAAACTTGCAACCCAGCTTTTCTCGCTGTAATGAGTTCCTAAAAACTTGGGATTCATCTGGAATAACATCTGAAGCATCCTGGCCAAGGTGATGCCAGTGTGTGGGAAGTTGAGGCAGTTGAATTAAACCTTGGACAGGCTGGAGTCAGTACAAGTCCTCCCTGTTCCTGGTGTTCAGAGCGTCCCAGTGTGGAGTGAGTTGCACTGTGGGCTGGCAGCTCTTCCCTCCCCGGGAATGACTTGGCCAGCCTGTGAATCCCTGCTCCCTCTGGCCATTCCTTGCCCATGGAGTAGCCACAAAAAAATAGGTCTCCTGGCCTGCTGTATCTGCTGCTGAAGGTGGTAAATAACAGGAGGAGGACAAAGAAAATTGGGAAGGAGTTAAGGAAGCTTTACAAGATACACCTCTCTCCATTTCCCATAAAGAGTGAGGGAAAGCATTCAATGAGAGGAATGTGGGATGTTGGCATTACTACATGGAAGTGCTGGACCTTTGGGGATGGAACATCCTCTGCCCAGAGGTTGATTCATGTTTAACCCTGGCAGGAGCAGCTGCTCCTGTCCGGCCGGACTCGGGGAGCTCACGGTCCCTGGAATTACCCCCGAGAAAGTCGGGTCTGCCCAAACCCACACAATGCTTGTGGGCAGAGGGCAGGAAGGGACGGGATGTTGGGAAGGAATCCTTCCCTGGGAGGGTGGGCAGGCCCTGGTACAGGGTGCCCAGAGAAGCTGTGGCTGCCCCACCCCTGGGAGTGTCCAAGGCCAGGTTGGAGCAGCCTGGGATAGTGGGAGGTGTCCCTGCCCAGGGCAGGAACGAGATGATCTTTAAGGTCCTTTGCAACCCAAACCATCCCAGGACTCCGCGAGTGTCCGCGGCAGAAGGAGGAGCCGCCAGCGGCCGCACGATGGCAGCGTGGGATCGGGGAGCGGCTGGGGGGCACAGGGAGCATCCCGGGGACAGGG
>VXBA01004859.1:123785-151909 GCA_013399895.1 Serilophus lunatus | reverse complement strand
CATCCCGGGCACAGGGAGCATCCCGGGGGACAGGGAGCATCCGGGGCACAGGGAGCATCCCGGGGGATAGGGACCATCCCGGGGCACAGGGAGCATCCCGGGGGACAGGGACCATCCTGGGGGTCTGGGAAAACCGGGATCATCCCGGGGGACAGGGAACATCCCGGGGTCAGGGACCATCCCGGGGACAGGGAAACCGAGACCATCGCGGGGCTGGAGGGGCCAGGGACCCTCCCGGGACGGGCCAGGGAGCGGCTGCGGCCGCAGCCCGACACGAACGCCGCCGTGCGAGAGAATCTTTAGCCTTGTGTTCTCCCGCTGCAGCAGGTCAGGGCTTATTTTAAATTAGGCTTGGACATTTTCCTTCCCTGTGCTTTGTGGTTTCCTTTCCCTCGCAGCCCCAGCCTTTGTGGCCGTGGTGGAAGGGGTGGAAGCCCGAGCGGGATCTGCGGGGAACCATCCCGGTTTGCAGAGGCTCCAGGAGCGCAGGACAGCCCCGCAGGAGGCTCCGGAGCAGACACACACTAAGAGCCCACCCTTCAAAGCCAGCACGGGGGCGATGGGCAGTGGGGAACATCTTTGAAAGTCTGTAGCAAAAATAACACGTAACTGCCAATATCGGACCCATGTGCACAAAACCAGCCCCCCGGGCTTTGCCCTGCTCCCTGCAAACTGTGCTCACATTGTGTCCGTGTCCCTATTGTGCATTGTAGGGGATGGTCTCTCTCAGATGCCAGCGTCTTATGGCTTTCATTTGTTCCCAGACCTCCCACCAAGCGGCTGATGATTGAAAACCTTTTTACTCTCCTGCCAGGTTTAGCAAAAGGGGCTTGGTGTGCTCAGGGCCTTTGATCTATTTGGGATGAACATTTTCATTGAAAGAGGTGGATGAGTCATTCTATATTCGACACGGAGCTATCTTGGAATACCTCTGGATTTGCCTTTTCAAGCTCTTTTATATTTTTTATTTTTTTTTTTTTTGCATGTGGCTATAAATATTTTGCTCTGCCAGAAGCATGAAGCTCTTTTTTGGAAATGAAAGAGCCCTATTCCAAATAGGAAAAACACACTTAGCTAAGGTTTGTGCAGTGCATATTTAGTGGTAGAAGGTGCTGTGTTGGCCCTGCCTTGCTTTTCAATACAATATCCTGCAGTGTGAAATGAATGGCTGTATTTAGAGGTATCTGGAAGTGATGACTGATGTTTGGAGAAGTTACAAGGCTTTTCCTTTTCCACATGAACTCTCCAACCTGGCATTTCCACAGCAGTGAAATACTTCTGGGGCTGAGATCATCTGATTATTATTTCCTGTGTCATGTGCTGAATTTATTATTTTGTTGAATATTACAAATATATTCTTGAGTTGCCTGAGTTTTGGAATCTTCGGCAAAGTTCGTTGGCATAAAAGGGATTTTGGACTGGCAAAAATAACTTTGTCTCCTTGGGGATCATTTAGTTGTGATTAATGAATGAAAGTCCCAAATGAAGGGGGGGAAGGGAGGGAGAAATTCCCTAAAAATGCAGTTCAGATATTCTGCCAGCATATTATGTAATCAGTTCCGGAAAAATTAACATTTGTATTTTTTTGTGCTAAAAACTGTTAAAAGCCAGAAATTCAGACTTACTTGCTTCAGTGTCCAGTTATTTTTCTCTTCTCCTCTTTGGAAAAAGTGAGCACATTTGTGCTAATCCAGGATTATTTCTGGTCAGAACCACAGTGTTGCTGCTGGGAATTGCAGAGGGCAGTTATGGGTTCGTTGCCTCCAATATTTTCATGGAGATCTTTTATATTTTTTATACTGCTAAAAACTGAAACAGAACAGACTAAAATCTTAAGTTGCCCAGAGAAGCTGTGGCTGCCCCATCCCTGGAAGTGTCCAAGGCCAGGTTGGAGCCACCTGGGATAGTGGGAGGTGCCCCTGCCCGTGGCAGGGCATGAAATGAGATGGCTTTTAAAGCTCCTTCAAACCCAAACCATTCCAAGATTCTATGAAATCTAATAAAAAGCTCTTCAAATAATCATTTGTGTCCCTGCTGACATTAAGATGTGTGTGCACTCCTTGCAAGACCAGTAAGTATAAAATAGGGATATCAGAAATAGTGGGAGTCATCCCCTGTCTCAATGTCATCATTTATAACTGGGTGTTATTCTCCAAAAACTGACTCAGTTGCCACGTAGGTCCCTTGAACTGCCTTGTATGTTGGTCAGAGCAAGGCTTTCCAGGGCTCTTCTGCTTACAGATGGGATGGGAGAAGAAATAACATTTGAAAATAAATAAATATTGGCATCTGGCTTCTTGTGATTTGTCTGTTTGTAACACCAGCCATATTTCTTCCTCCCTTGTTTTTGGAATAGTGCATGGTATGCAGGGCTTCATTAAGGGATATTTTGTCCTTTGGCTTTTTCTACACATGATTACACAGTAGCCATCCATTCCCAACATCTGTGTTTATTAAAACCCTTCCAATAAATCTGTGCAGAGGGGAACTGTCCACGTTTCCTCTGAGTTCTGCAAAAGGTGCTGTTTTTCTTTGTAATGAATGGTTAAAGATTACCCAGCTGAGATGTTTAGTTTTCAGCCAGATCTTCAACATCACTGATTATTCCCCTAGAAGTTCCTTGGAAATGGAGGTTGGATGGGCAGGCAGTGCCTTTCCAGGACACTGAGAACACCCTTCTGACTTCCATCCCACCAGACAGGGAAGGAGGTGGCAAAGCCAGGGCTGGGCCAATTCCAGCAAGAAACAATTTAGAGAATAAGCTCTTTTGCCTTTTTGCCCTTCTCTGGCCATGTGGGTGAGTGCTGGTGCCTGGTGCAGGTTTCCACACCCCACACTGGGTGAGAAATCTCCTGGCACTGGTGGTTGCTGTTGGATTTGGGCTGGTATTGGGTACTCTGGAAGACAGGGCCACTCTCAAGCAGATTGTTGGCCCTGTGATTCCAGTCACATGAGGTTGGATGCCTCCAGTTGTGGTCATGGAATCAAAGCCACCAAATATCTCAGTGTTTGGAAGGGACCTTCTGAGGAGATCAGCAGCCACGTGCAGCTGTGCTCTCCTGGCTGTTCAACATCACTTGACTCTTACTCTGAGCATGTTTTGGAGCACAGGGTTTTGAGTCCCACCCAGGAGTGAGCAGGCTGGGAATCAAATCCTCACAGGTGATGCCTGGCTGGGCAGAGCCCTTAGTATTCAATAGGTCCCCCCTGAAAATGTTGAAAGAGCTGATGAGCTTTTATCAGGGGACAGAAGTGTCTTGGAAATTCTTGTGTGTGTGGCTTAAATTTGGGGTAGCTCATTTACTTCTGGATGCCTGTAAGGTCCAGGAATTGTGAAGACAACCTGAATAAGTCTGTGGATTTTGAAATGCTTCCCAGGATTGGCCTTTGATGAGTAAGGTAACACCACCCTGAACTCTTGGGGTGCTTCTGCTTTATGGTCTGTGGCACATTTATTACAGACTAAATTCTCGCCCTGATAGATCTCACCTCTCATCAGAACTATCCATCTTCCATGCAAGACTTGCAGAAACAGAGGCTGGTGCCCTGCAGACTTCCAGATTCAGGCCTTCCCTGCTGTTTTTCTTTGGATAGCTTTTGTTAACATTGGCAAGAGGGCCAGCATTAATTCATCCTGGGATTGGGAGTGTTGAACAGGTGTGAGGACATGGGGTTTCTGTTGCTCTGTGTCTGTGCTGAGAGCCTTGACCAGGCTCAAGGATGTGATTCTTGGTGCTGAGGGACTGGGACTGGTTTTGGAGTCCACAGTTACTCCACCTGAAAAGATTTCTGAATCAGGGGCTGCTCACTGTCCTTTTAAGCTTGGTCAGATGGTGTTAAATCATGAGCTGTGATTCTGTGGGGCTGAGAGCACCTCCAGTTTTTCCAGCTCATGCTCACCAAGAGAAAAACAAAAAGAGACCAGATCTAAACTACAGACCCAAACATGTTCCTGTGTGCTGTCCACACATCCACTACAAGGTATCCTGACACCACAGCTCTGCCCCTGTGTAGCCTTAAAAGATATTTAAGAAATTACCATTAATTTTCACTTTCTGGTTCTTGGGCAAAGGATTTGTTCTCTCTGGCAGTCACTCCCCCATCAATAAAACTGTAGTATTTTGTTTCTAATCCCAGGGAGAGCCAGTTTTCATGAAACTAAGGAAATGTCTTGCTTTTTCTCTGTGATGTGAAAATCAGACTTTTGAGGGTAATATATCATCATCTCAAACTCCTCAAGCTCCTGTTTCCCTGAAATAAGAAGTCCTGAGTTGAAAGTTTCCTGGGTATTGACAAACAAACATTTTGCTCAGTTTCTCCTGCAAAGTCTTGGGAATTCAGTGGGAAAAAGGCTCAGGACCTGCTTTGTGGGGGTTGGTTGCAGATGTTGTCATCTGTCAGCTCTCTTTAAGCTCCTTTGAGGGATTTTTTAACATTGTTTTTCCTTTCTTCTCATTTGTGTTTTACATACAAGCCCTGGTATTTTGGTTTAGCCCACAAACAACATGAAGCTTTAATTTTTCCTGCCCAGTGCAAACCAGACTTTTCCCCAGCACCAATTATCAGGAAGGGAACTGAGTATGTGAAACCACACCAAAAAAGTTTGAAGCTCATGTAAAAGTATTTTGATTTCTTATAAAATCTGTGTTCTTCAGTGTGTGTTGTCTTTGGGCCACCTTGTTTGTCCCCATGGCTGGTGACTAAGTTGGGGCAAATGCACTGACCATTATCCCACATCCTTCCCCATGGTGCTCCCTCTGGCACACAGGAGGTTCAGTGCTTGTTCCTGAGGAGGAAAGAGCTCTCTAGATCTTCTGTGGGACTCATTCATGCCATGGAAACCCAGTGTAGAACTGAGCTTGTGACCAACTGTTTGTGTGCAACTCTCCCTTCCAATGACCATTTCACTAATGTTTGGTTTCTAGGGAGAAATTTTTTCCAAGAACAGCTTTTGTTCAGAGTGATAAAAGTGTTTGTCTGACGTGTCTGGGCAGATGTGGCAGGAATGGCTCATGGGACACTCCTGCTTTCCCAACAGCAGGGGCAGCTGTGGAAGGCATTCCTTAACTGTCCCACCTTACAGCCCAACATTTCACCTGGACTGTCACTCATTTCAATTTAGAATTGCACAGGGCTGTAAAGCGGGGTGGGTACAACCCACCCCTCCCAGGGTCTGCTAGAGGTTCTGGAGCTGCCCCAGGTGATGAGATTTGTGAGGATGAGTCAACACTTCACACAACAAACATTCCCTTGGATCCCAAAGCTGCCCCTGAAAGGCTCACCCAGGACAGCCTGGCTGCACAAACATCAGGGCCTGCACCAATAAATGGCATTTAAATCTCTGTTATGCACCCAGGCTCTAAGGCCAATTTTATTTCTCATTGTTTGGTTCTTACTGAGCTGCAGGGAGCAGGGAAAATAGAGGCAGGCAGAAGTTCAGTGCACACATGCTCTCATATTTGCATTTTCTCCCCCTAAGCTTTTGCTACTGGGAGTCACTGGAGACAGGATGCTGTTCTATATGGACTCCTGATCTGCTGCAGGTTGATTGTTTTCCTAGTTTTAAATACTTTAGGGCTGGATTTTGGCCAGATCTCCTGGGGTCTATATGAAGATAACAAATCGAAATGCCTTCCCCAAGGAGCAAACAATTTAAGCATAAGACAAGAAAGACACGGGACCAGAGACAGGCTGGGGAGTATTAAGAACAAGTTTAAAATTTCCAGCTATTAATGAGAAAAGGTCTTTCATTTTTCATCCAGCTCTGGGGAGGACATCTGAAGAGTTTGGATTTCAGTTTCACAGGCTGGGAAGCCACGCTGGCAGGATTGTTGTTTGTCTCTCCTGAGAAACAGCATGTTTCAAGTTGATTCTCTATCGAATAAAGGTTTTAAGAAAATATTTTGTTTGCTGCTTTCTCAGCTGTGCACAGCATTTGTCTTCATCCTTTGCTGCTATAATATTATAATAGTTTCTTGTAAGTGCTGAGCCTTTACTGCTGACAGCTGCTGAGAAATGATGCTGTCATGAATCATGCTTGCAAACACAGTTCTGTGATGTGACCAGTTCTCAGCCCCCATAATTAACAGCCAATTACTTCCTCTCTGAGAAGCCAAAACTCCAACAGATGAAAGAAATAGTGTTGTGGGAGCAGATGTGTTGTATCAGTTCCTGTGTCCTTTGCAAACACACAAACACTGGGTTCCATCCATGGGCAGGGGTGGAAGTCCCTAAAACCACGCCTGGGTTTGGCCATCTGTGCTCCAAGTGTGGGAGGGGAGGGTCTTTACAGCTCCAGGACGGTATGGCTGCAATAAGAGCAGGTCACTTGGGACTGTTTTGGCAATTCCCTCAAGGAAACAGTCCACATTTATTAATGGATGAGAGAGCTGAGCACTGCACATGCCAAAAACCCCAACAGGAATGTTCCCAGTCTCTCCCTCTTCTTTAACCAGGAGACCCAAAGCTGAGCCTTTTCCATCTGGATTGAGTGTGGCAGAAACCAGTGTGGTTTAGGAGCTGGGGAATGGGAGCCAGGAACTCCTGACCAGAGCCTGCAGTCAGTAATTTACTGCCTTTTTCTCCTCTTTATAGTTGATTCTTTAACAGAATTTCATTTTTGTTGGTTTACTTTTATTTACTGGGCAGGAATAATTTCCTGGGAACAGATTAGAGCCCATAAAATATTCTTAAACTTTTTTGCTTTCTCTTTCTTTCATCATTTGCTGTGTGGTGTACTTGATTAAAGTGCTTGATGGTGATCTTGTGTCCTGAATGACAGACTGGGAATTTGGAAATAGGAAGAGTTAAATCCGGATTTCAAAAGGCATCTTGGCTCTGCATGTTTCATTATTAATCCTCCACATAGTCCTTGGTTTTGTCAACATTCATTAATATCATGAGATGAACACAGAAATAACAAATGTCTAAAAATAACTAGAGGTTTCTCTTTTATTCATTTTATTGTACCAAGTGTAAACGTGGTAGTGATGCCACCAATCTCCTTTCCACAAATATGTGATGGGATTTTAATTAAAAATATGTAATAAAATCAGAATAAATGTGGGGTAAATGCTGTTGAAGGAAATCTGTGCCATGAAATGAGCATTCTTAAACCTTTCTCAATATTCTTTAGCTCTGCATCTCTTCAAAACTGCTACTGAGTGTCTGGCTTTGAGAAAAGCTACTTTTCTGCCTCTGCTGCTCCCATAAAATGTGTCCAGAACATTTACAGGGAGGCTGGAGAAGTTAGTATTTCTATAATTCTCTAAACATCTGAAAATGTGAAATCTTTGCAGATGTTGTGCCGTATGCAGCTCCATAACAATTTTTTTTTATTCCTTTTATACGAAATTTCTGAATAGCAGGAGTCTCTTGGCTGGCTGCTCCTCAGCTGTGAGACTTCTAAATATTCTTTTTGGGAAATGACTCATGCAGGCCGTGCTCCCAAGTCCCAGATTTACCCCCTCCTGCCCTGGATTGTTGTTGCTCTCAGATCCAGAGCTCCTGTCCTTGAGCATCCTGTGTTCAGCTGGATGCAGGATTGAGGCTCTGGGACAAGCACCGGCTCAGGATGGATCAGGCAACGGGCTCTCTTGCCTTCCAGCATTTTGGAATTTGTCCCAAGGCTTTGCTGTGCAGTTGCAACCTCTCTGTGTGTCTCACAAAGGCACGTGGGGGCTTTGCTCACCTGCTGACCCCCCAGCTTCACCAAAACTGCAGTTTCAGGGGTAGTTTTCTATTATTTTCTCGTTGCCTCCTTCTCTCCCCACCACCCCTCCTGCACAGGATTCTGAAGTTTGATGGAGCTGCAGAAAGCTGATGAAACGACTGACAGACCATCAGCAGTGTCAGGGTGGATTTATGGAGCACATGGCTTCACATTCAGACTCTGTGGCCAGCAGCAATCCCCCACATCTATTGAACAGAATGTTTTTCTGAGAGAGGAGTGCTTTGGGTGAATGTGAAAGCCTGAGAAAACCCCAAAATTCCCTTCTCCACTTAATGTGCCTGGAAGGAGAGTAACTGCCTCAACTCCCACAGGGCTCCAGAGGAACCCACGTCAGGCAAGTGCTCCTGGGGCACTTCCAAGTGCCATCCCCCCAGGAAAGAAAACAGCTCCTGCTGTGTGTGCAGATGGACTGTGGTGTTGGGGGTCTGAGTGATCCAGACTGGTCACTCCTGTTCCAGGGAAAGAGGAGCTTCTCAGCCCTCAGTGTCCCTGTGAACCTCCCACCCTCTGAGGCTGCCTTGGTATCTCACGGGAGGACAAACCTGGATGTGCATTTCTCATTTTGCAGATGACTTTGGGTTGGGTTGTTTTTTTTTTCTGTTGATTTTTTTTGTCAGTGTTTGGGGAGAACTGACTCTTCAAAGCCCATTTCTGAGAATCTTGTACCTGCAGAAGTCCCAGAGGATTTCCCTGGGGGCTCCACTCCCAGCACTGCTGGTGAAAGGGGCTCGTGAGGCAGAGCTGCTGCTTTAAACCTTCTACAACTCTGGTCTTTTAAAATCATTGTAATCAGTTTATTTTAGGACAAGCTGTCCAATGACATCCTGGTCATTTAAAAAAAAAAATCAACAGGAAATTCTGAATATGAGTCATGCCTTTGTCTTAGTGTTTTTCAAGGATTTTTGGAATTTATTAAAAAAAAGAAAAAAACCAGAAATCCTTGATGTTGACAGAAACAACTTCAGAAAGTCCATGAATTGGGAAGTCTTTCAACGAGGAAACAATGTCTGGAAGCTCCAAATATTTACTTGATGTAGTCTTTCTAATTAACCAAAGGCCCACAACTCCCCAAAACCCAGGAGCGAGCCTGGGAGAGACCCAGTGTCCCTGCTACTTCTCTCCCACCTGAGAAAGCTGAGTTTTATGGTTTGGTGGTAGGGAAGGTCTGCACTGCTGGACACTGGAAATCCCAGCTGTTCCTGGATATTCGAGGGAAAACAGGAGGGGTTTTTTCACCTTTAAACAGAATAATGTCTTTGTTACAGAAGTGTGAATCTTTCTATTTGGTAACTGGTCAACAACTGATAATTTGTGATTTAAGTCAGGGAAACATTCTGAATGACACAAGAAATACCCTTGACCTTTAAAAAACAACAAAAAAAAGCTTATATCAAAGAAATATTTAGAATTTACTGTAGTGAGCTGTATAATTTTCTTTGTCATCTTCATGCATTCCATCAAGAAGCAACAGAAACTATAGACAGGGATGGAGATGAAATCACACAACTTCTGGTTGTCCTGAAAGTCCTGAAGTCTTTTCCCAGGACTTTGGGAAAAGTCCTTGTTCTCAGCAGGGCATTGTGCTTTCCATGTGAGAGGTGGAACTGCTGAATCCTCAAATAATGGACTTTTAGGTGATGGATTGAATTGGAAATAAAGGTGAAGCTGGATTCAGACACACTGTTACCAACCCTGTCCTGAAAAACCCAGTCAGGTTCTGCCACTGTTGTAAGAAGAGCAAAACAGATGTGGGGGGTAAAGTAGCTCTTGTCCTTCTCTTTGGAAGAGGGGCCTCAGGTGGAGGTGGCTGCACGTGTGTCCCCGGCCAAGGTACCACCAGATGGTGCTCAACAACATGGAATGTTCTCCCAAGGCTTGGAGGGCTGGAGAGCTTTTGAGGGTTTGCATCCCAAGGGCTGCTGGTTCCAGCCCTGTCACTCAGCAGCTCTGTCACCCTCCCCTCGAGGGACAGCAGAGCCAGGCTGGGTGTCCTGGAAGAGTTCTGCATTAGTTTGCATCGAGGATTTAAGGGAAAAAACATGTGGCTTGGGCAGAGGTCCAAGTCAGAGCGCTGGGATGGGACAGCAGCGCACAACCAGTGCTTAAGCACAATAATAGAAGCTGGGTGTTGAGGGATCACCTTCTCCTGGTGATGTGTGAGGCTCATTCTGAGCCTCGGGGAACGTGGCAGAGCCTTTGCCTTGTGCTCCTGACACTTTTCCTCCAAAACACTTGGATTACATTTACTTTTGTATCGCTCCTACCACTTCATTTACTGTTCAATTCACTGGTGTGGGGTGAGGGAGCCTGTTCAACGTAGAGTGGGAAAATATGTTTGATCAGGTCTGTTGCAGTTGCTTTGCAATGGGGATGTTTTTTTCTTTCAAGCCCTACTGTGTGCTTGGAAAGGGAGCCTGTGCCCCGAGTCAAGTGAATTAATGTTTTGTGAAGGGAGGGTGCAATCATTTATTCACATTGTGCTGGACAAAGTTCTTTGTCTTTGGAGGTTTGGCTGAGTGCCCAGACCGAGGCAGCCTCTGACTTTTGCTTGAGTCTCTGAGATAAACTCTCAATGAAACAAGGCTGGAGTTGCCCCAGCTGACATGGAGCCAGGGAGCAAAGCCTGTCAGGAGGAACAGCTCGGAGCGATGCCAAGCCCAGCAGAGGTGGCAGAACCTGTTGGAGATGTTTGGGGTGGTGTGGGACGAGGGGAAGAAGGGATCTGTTCACACTCAGTGCAGGCTCTGGGCAGGTTGTGCTCAACTGAAGCTGATCTGCTCATCCCTGTGACCAGATCTGATTAGAAGGGTCAGTCTCTCTCATTTTTCTTTTCCTTTTTTTTTTTTTTTCCTGTGGAGTATTGAATTTACTACTGTCTAAATATCAAAACCTCCCTGGCTTATCTTCAGCGCTTGGCTGCGGATTCTGTTTCCTATGGACACTCCACATCTGATTTGGGCTTTGTTTGAAACCCAGCTCCAGCTTCAAGGGCAAACCTTTCCAGTCTGAACGCCCTGGATTCAGCATGAATGTCACTCTGAGCATTTTCCCAACATAATCTCCTTAAAGGTTAATCATAAAGTGAAGGAATGTGCTCTGGGTTCTCACACGGTGCCTGACAAATATTTTCAGTGGGCCACCACTAAAGAAACCCAGGTGTGGTCTGGCTCTTAATGTCCCTGCAAGAGTGTTGTATCTTTGGAGAAACAAAGATAAATTGAGAGCTTAACCCATTGGCTTCTTGGCATTTAAAAAAAAAAAGAAACTTCCACTTGCTCTGGTTTTGCTCATCCATAATTCCCTGGGGGAGCTCGTGTTTCAGAGGGATGAAATACACTTGATGTCTCTATGAAAAATGCAAACAATGTGTTATTTCTAATGATGCTGAAGACTTTCTGTGCTGTTGACTTGAGCAGGATTCTCAGAAGCCCAGTATTTACACAGCGACCTTTAACTGTTTCAGACTTGAAAACAAACAGTTCAAGGAGATTAAATAATCTTATTGAAATATGGTAATAATTTCTGTGGTTAATTGAGATAAATCTCTCAGCATTCTTATTTAAAAAGAAGTTGAAGAAAAAGGAGTAGTTCTCAAATTGTTTCAGTTTTGCTTCAGCACCAAGGGGACAAATATATCTGCTTTTAGTGATTGGGGACATCTTGGCTTTTTCTTTTTTGAAGTGCCACCCTATTTTTCTTAATATAACTTGCCATTCCCTTCTTTAGCCTTAGAGCCTACAATTAATAGATTCTGTTTTGTTGTATTGTTTGGGGTGGCTCTGAGGGAGGAGACTCCATAAGGGGAACTGATCATCCCTTATTTCCCTCATTTTTTACCTTTGAGCAATTACTGTTTGCATTTATGAAGCAAAACAATGGTTAAAAGCACTCAGTACTTTGAAGTTTGGCCCCTCCACTGCATTTCACAGAGCAAATGTGTCAGACAGCCCTGGCTGCAGGAGGTTGGGCTCTAACCCTTTGGTCACTCACTCTTCTATCAGAGGCCTGATTTTCCTGAACTCCTCAGGTTTTATCCTTTCCATGTGTCTGTGAGCTGATCCTGTTACCCCCATCTTACAGATGGGAAAGTAAACCACAAACACTTGTCCCAAGTCTCATGGAGAGTCTATGGCATGGCAAGAAATGGAATTCAGGTTGCTAAAATCCTGGGTTACAGCCCTGATCTCTCACCCTCCTTCCCCTGATTGCATTGGGAAGTTCTCTGGCTCGTGGAATATGGACACAAAGCCACTCATCGACTTTAACCAAGGAATTCCTTCTCTGAAACTCACAGTCTGAGCTTGACATGAAGAACTGATTAGTTTTAAAAATGGGTCAGTACTTTCCAGTTTCCTCAAATATCATTTCCTTTTTCCAGTGTCTGAAATCTGGTGAACTTGGAATTTCACCTTGGGAAACCCTTCCCACTGATAAATATTCATTCAAGGTGTGCTGCAAACTGGCCATTGTGGCACTTCATGTGTCAGCACGTGCTGCACTCCCTTGTTGTGCATCCCCTGGGCAGGCTGCCTTCAAATCAGTATTAATTATGTACCACCAGACAGTAGCTGACCTGAAAGAAAGAGCAGGTTTCATTTGACAGCTGACTGATGGTTACTTGCTTCCCTGTGATTGTGGGCTTTGGTTTAGTTCTGCTTCCTTCTTTCTCCTTTGAGAGATCTCCAGTCAGCGTTGGAGCATTAATTGTATTCTGCTTTAACAACATTTTTTAAAAATGTCTCACTTGTTTTCCATAAATTAACATGGAATTCAGGATTACTGGCATCCTCCTAATCGAGATCCTGCAAGATCCATCAGCGCAGAGGTTCAGCTCCAGCCCCTGATGCCTTCAGAGCTCACCCCTGGGTAACATTTTTATTCCTTCTGGCAACTGTCCCGTGAACAACAGAGGAACCTGAGGAAAGTGGCTTTGAAAATGTGTGTTTATTGCATTGTCATGGTGCCAGAAGGAGTCTGGAATTCATAAAAACTGCTCCTCATAGTCTGAGTTTCTGGAGTGAGCTGGAACAGCCAGAGGCTGGATCCTCTGCTGGGGTGGCTGAGGCTGACAGGTAATTTCTGACAGGGTTGGATGTGTTCTTTGATCATCTGAAAGGTGTCTGGTTTTTAGATGATTTAAAAGCAAGAGGGTCGGGAATCAGTGAAACTGGGGGTGTTGGATACGTGTTTGTTGTTGCAAAATGAGTTAGGTTGGAATAAGAATCAAACCACTCATAGGATAATAGAATTGTCGAGGCTGAAAAAGACCTTTAAGGTCATCAAGCCCAACTATAAACCCATCACCACCCCCATGTTCACCATTAAACCACATCTTCAAGTGCCACATCCAGCACTTCAGGGATGGTGACTCCCCCCTTTCCCTGGGCAGCAGTTCCAGTGCTTTGCAACAGAACTGGGGGTGAGAACGTGCTCATGGAATTGGAAGAGAGGGTTGGGAAGTTCTTCAGGAGGTCCCCCAGTCCATTCCCATGGATCACCTGCAGCAACATCACTCTGGAGAGTTGTTTGTCCATTCTCACACCTCCCGTGCTCACAGCTCAGAGCCTTCCCAGCTGGATCACACCAGGCTCTTTCCCAGTGGCCCAAGGGCTCCTGCAGCTTCATGGCAGCTGCCACAGGGTTTTTTAGTAGTTTAGCCTGACTCTCTGGAACCAGATCCACGAGAAGCCCAACTAGTGCTTCTGCTGATGGGGGTCAAGCAAAAGATCAAGAGCAATAAGATGTTTTCATTTTGCTTCTGGTCAGTGCCTCAAATCCAGCAGTGGGTGCAGTTGGAAGTTATCAGCACTTCCAACTGCATGGAGACATTTAGAATTTTTCTGCCATGAGTTGTTCCTGGATGTGCAGAGAACAAAGTGTTGCTTGATCTGGGCAGGGTGTCACTGATTCCCCACATTGCTGCAGCTCTGGCTGTCCCAGCCCTGCCCTCCTGCTTTTCCAGGCAGCTGGAATGGATGTGAATTTTGGGCCTCCTTTTTGTGCATTACAATATCTATTAATCAACATTCCTGGGTCTTCCTTCATCGCTGTAACTCACTTCCCTGAGCAAGAAGGAACCTCTGTCAGCTCTCCATGTAAGCTGAGCCATCAGTGCTGTGAATAGTGCTGGAGTTTTATTTATGAAGTAAAGACTCTTGGATTTCCAGCTTTTGCTTTGGAATGGCAGTGACGAAACCCTATCCCTGCCCTGGCTGTCCCTGGGGAGTGAGGGCTGTGCTGGAGCAGGGGCAGGGGTCAATCTCATGGTAGAGGTGGCCCAACCACAGCTGCATTTTGGCTTTTAAAGGAAGGAAGGTCTTCATGGGGCTCCAGAGGAAGAACATCTGCTCAAGGAATCCTAAGGGAGGGACCATCCCTGTTGCTCCCCTCTGGCCATCACCGTACGACGTACCTTTATCCTTATTCCATGTTGTAGCCTTGCATCTCTCACCTTTAAATCCTAAAGAAAAACCTTTTTAAAAATAATTTCTGTGTTAGTGAAGTTATGGCAGAAACTCACTTTAATTTTGAGGGTTCCATTTCAGGCAGTAAACTGTAACTCCTTTGGAAATCACAGCACTTCAGATTGCAGAGTTTGGAAAGCTGTGGTTTGGTTTTATTCATTGAATCCTAGAATATCCTGACTTGGAAGGGACCCACAAGGACCATCCAAGTCCAGCTCCTGGCCCTGCACTGGACATCCCTGGGAATCATTTCCTTGCTTGTTTTGCCATCCACATGGATGGGAAAAAGTGTTCTCTCTGAGAAGGAGGCATTTCCATGAGCATACAGATTTCATTGAAGCTTGGGGAAAATGAAACAACGCTGCCAACTGTGAACACCACCAAGGAATGCTTATCTTTTCATTCTCAGTGCATTAGGAAATATCCCCTGGGGAAGCTGTGGGAGGGAAACTTTAAAGTCTCCAGGCATTTAGATTAGGGAATTTAAAAACTTAGGGAAGTCTGAAATTTAAAAAAAAAAATAAAAAATTGGAATGGGCATCATGTGCTTCTGATAATCAAGTATATCTAAACATGGTTTCAAGTTACTCATTACTGTGTATAAAAAACCCCTTTAAAATTAATCTTTGTCACCATTTTGTGGTCCACTTTCTCATCTCTTGTGGCCCTTAGTTGAAAACACAATTAGGAGCAGAAGTGACTCCCTTTCTGAAAGGCTCTTGTAAAAAACAAAAGTCATGTTCTTCCATTTGTACAAGCACAGAAATAAGTACAATTGAAACATAAAAGCAATAAACAAACATTCACAGCTTGGACTTCTCTTTTATTTTTGTTAAAGAAAGTTTAAAACAAACTAGGCAACACTCCAGGAAATGATTCTTAGTGTTTTAAATATATTGTTTTAAATTTAGGTGATCCTTCACTTTATTAAGCGGGTGGGGGGATTAAGGAACATTGTTGTAGGTTTACCTGTTTATAAACTCTGCCTCCAGAAATAACTGAGGGGCACAATTCACAGCAGCACTATCAGGCAACACATCATCTAAATCAAAGCTTAAGGCTGAAATTCTTGTTTACCATTTCAGCTTGACCTCATTTACTGTGTTTCTATTCAGATAAAGACGTAAATAAGATACAAAAAAGAAATTGTTACTGGCCGGATGTGAACCGAGATGCTCAGACCTTTTCCAGTGCTTTGTGTCCTGCCTTTGACCTTTGCTGGTGCAAATGCCTGCCTGGATTTGCAGGCACAGTCACTTAAACCTCCCTTGTCATCTTATATGCAATTTATGCTTGGCTTTTCAGTGTTTGAATATCCAGAGGAGCTGTGGCTGCTCCATCCCTGCAAGCGTCCAAAGCCAGGTTGGAGCAACCTGGGATAGTGGAAGGTGTCCTTGCCCAGGGCAGGGGGTGGAACTGGATGAATTTTTAGGTCCTTTCCAACTCAAACCGTTCCAGGATTCCAGGAATACCTTCACAATGTCTGAGGGTGAGGCACCTTCACCGCGGATTGTTGTTGTAGGTGATGTTGGAACTGAGGGCTTGAGGTACCTGGCTCAGCCTCCTGCTGACTTGTGGATTTGGTTGGCTTGGATTGTCAATATCTCCTGTCCTCCTAAGCTGGAAGCATTTCCTTGCCTTCCCCTGCCTGCTCATATCCATCTCTTTTCCTGTTCCAAACAGGCTTTGGAGCCAGAGCTGTCATTTGGGAAAGCACAGTTTCAGTGCCTGGTTTATCAGAGTGAGCCCCAAGCCTCACAGAGTTGGGTATGTTGGAGGATGTGGGTCTGTGAGAACCCAAATAGTCACTGAGGGAACCAGTCACATGAAAGTACAAACAGCTCTTGGGTTTCCACACGTCCTTCTGCACACCCAGTCCTTTGGGTTGTCCATTCCTCGGGCTGTGGATCCCCAGGCTTTGCAGGATATTTGAATTCTTCACTTGTGAAAGCTCTGGCTTTTCCCTTGAATTCTTCCATTAGCAAAGCACTTTACATTCCTCTGACATGTGCAGTTTAATATATATTATATATATAAATCTGGATTTATTGGAAATGTCTTGACTTATTTTTCAGCTTCTTTTGGAACGTTTCTTGGAGAGGATGCATTTGGCCTGGCAGGCTGGGATGAAGGCTGGGATGCAGCACAACTGGGGTTTCTGTAGGATAGTTTTCAGGAGAGGGGATCTCTCTAGAGAAGCAGGATTGTCTCCACTGAAGATTTACTGTCTGGTACAGCCCAATACAAGCCTCCAAACCCTCTGGGGTGGAGCCACTGCAAGACCAGAAGACACAAGGCCACAATTTTCTCTCTTTCTGGGGGAATTTTTGATCTGGGCCAACACTTCATTTTGGGGTTTGGCTCAGCAGTGGAAGTGGAGCTGCTCTCTAATTTTTTCTGGATGTTAGATGGTGACCTGGTTATTGGATGTTTGCTGTTTGGACATGTTGCTCTGGTTTAATAGGAGGCTGTCAGTGAAAACAAGCAGCAAGGAGACAAGGTCTCTGGGTGAGCCACCCAAATCCCTGCTGCTCTTTGGGACAGTGGGAGGACTGGTGGCTTAGAGGAGTCTGGCTGGACCTCAGACTGTATTTGTAGAGCTGCTGTGGGTGAGCAGGAATTCAGGGAACAAAGGAAGTCTGGCTGGGTTATAAGGGACTCCCTTTCTCCAGGAATTTGGAATTTTGTGTGAGAGCCAGGGTAACGTAGGTGTCACTTTGAATGTTTTGAAGTAACCAGTAGTGCCCAGTCTGCAGCAAAGGTGCAGTAGGACACACAAAGTAGTTGAATTTGTTGGTTGGGTTCTTTGCTTTTCAAAAAAAGCCTTTCCCATCACCTTGTTATAACTGACTGGAAACCAAAGGCTGTGTCCTAAAATGAAGCATTGCCCTTCTTGCCACCTTGTGGAAATGGAGGTCCCAAATTCTGATGGGAAATTCTAGAGTTGGCATTCAGAGCAGAGCACTGCAGAACATGGTCTGATGCTACAAAAATCAGGTCATTTCCAAAGAAAAGACTCCAGGGGGTACTTTTGCAAGGGAGTATGAATGGAGTAATTCTGCAGTTAGTACAAAGTGCACTGAAATCAAGTAAGCTGAGACCTGGCAGAAAGAGGAATGATTTTTCCCTGATGTCACCCTTCACAAGGAAGTTACAAGTAACTTCCTGGCTCTCCCAGTACTGACTTTGTCATTTGGATCTACTTTGGAAGTCCCACTGACTTCAGAGGAATTTCTCCAGATGTGTCTGAGGATATGCTCGATTTTTCATGTTGTGGCTCACGGTGCTCAACCTTTGGTTGGTCACTGAAGTTAAAACCCTCTAAATTAACTTTAATTTAGCTGTGCCAAGGCTTTGTTGGAGTGAAGGATTTTAACAGAATGGGACAAATTGGTGCTAAATGTAGAGAATAGTCTCTTGGGACAGGCTTGTGCTTCATCCTGGAGCTTTATTACCCTGTTGTGGGGTGATACACTGCCCATGGGACAGGTCTGAATTGTGAGGTCTTTGCTGTACAAACCAGCATCAGTTTCTTATCCCTGAATTCTTAAGCCCAGCTCTGAAGGAATCGTGCAGGTGAGGACTCTGATATGTGATGAGATCATCTTCGAGTAGCTCTTTGCAGACATAATTAGCTGTTTTTTCATAATCACATGCTGCTGGAACACTAATTTGTTCCAGAGAATGCAAATAAAATGGAATTATTTATGGGCCACTGAATGCTGCTGGATTTTTAGTTTTACAAATTAATCCCTACAGTTCCAAACTGCCTCGTCCTGAGCCTGCAGGACTGAGATACTTGGTGCAACCTGATGTGAGAGAGGAGTCACCCTGTCCATGTCCAGCCCAACCCCAGGTGTCTTTGTCCTTCCCAGGACACCACCACGTAGGTGTGTGAGTTAAAATATGTGCTGCACAGCCTGTTCCAGCCAAGGAAGCCTTCTGCTAGGAATACTGAGTGTCTCAGTGCCATGGGAACACAAAAGACATTGATGCGTGGTTTTCCTAAGAGCTGCCCAGTTGGGCTGAAGGCTTGGTCCTGTGCCCTTTGGCAACTGCTGAGGTGGGAGCATGATTTGCCCCCTTGCAGTGATACTAAAGCTGTAACCTATATCTACAAATTAAAGCCAAGGATTTATGAACCTTGGAATATTTTACCCATGCCTCTGAACTGCCAAGTGGAACTATTCTGGGCTGTAACCCAAAACATAGTTTACTGAAATTCCACTGCTTTAATGATGCCTTTTTTTTTTTCTTTCCTATAGAAAACAATATGAAACATTCTGCCATCCATACATAATTACATTCTACATCTGGAATTTGTTGCTGTTTCCTTTTGCTGCTCATACACATTCAATTCAATGAAATGGCTGGTGTTGTCCTATCCTAAATCTTGGTTGCTGCCTGTTGTTACAGCTCCTGCATTACAAAAGAGAACTGTTGGGTGGTGAATCCCGGTGGTTACTGTGGGGAAGGAACTGTTCTGTCCTTTTTCTAAGAGGATTTGAAGAAGTAGGTCAGTGAGGATGAAATATGTCTTGGGGTTGAAGACAAAACCTTTGGGTGTCTGTCACTCGAGATGGTCCATGGGCTGGGAGGATACTGAGGTTCCTGCAGCTCTCAGCCAGCAGTGCTGCAATTAGCATGGAAAAGGCAGTGAGACCTGCACTAGACAGGGGCAGGAGTGGGGCCCTCTTGCAAAATGTTTGGTGGTTGCTGTGGCTGCTGGAAGAGCAGGAAGATACTGCAGCCCCTTGCTTGCCTTGAGGAGAGAGCCCTGCCCCCCTTGCTGTCAGGGGGCTGAGAAAGGAGCTTGTTCTGCATCAGAATCAGTGCCCAGACATCAGGGGTAAGGGAGTGCTTTCATCCCAGGATGGTCAGTGGCACCTGGGAGGGGTTGAAGAGGCAGAGCTGCCAGGGACAGGGACACCAAAGCCCTCAGCACATCAGGAGCTGGGTGGTGAAATGCTCTCATGGGCAGTGGAAGGTTCCAGGTGACCACAGGAAGAGCTCTGAATCCTCTGGGGAGGGCACAGTGTGGCCCTGGGGGGGTTCACAGACAATCCCATTTTCTCTGGATCCTGCACTGGTGGGCAGAGCAAGGGGATGTTTTCCAGATGTTTGGAGAGATGTATTTCTGAAATAATTTTGTAGGAAAGCAAACTGCCACATGAAAGGACACCAGTGCCAGGAAAGTAAAGGAGGACAATATTCACTAACAGTGTTTGGTCCTTCCCTTCCTCTGCTCTTGTGTTCTGAGAAGTGGGAGTTTGTGCTGATCATGAAACTCCTTGTGCTAAAGCTGTAGTTTTACATGTCCTCACATGGGTGTGCACAGGTTGTGCACAAGCTGTCCCAGCACAGCCTCTAGGCATCTCCAGTGTTGGGAATGCCACAGAAATACCTGGATTTGGGATATGTGTGTGTTTTCTTTCTCTTTTTTTTTTTTTTCATTAGCCTCATCCCCAGAGCATCTCCAGAAGTGTCCCATGATGGGGATGATACGAAGCAGTGCAGGAAATGGGAGATGATTAGACACCCAGAGTTACAGCAACCGGTGAGTCCACCTTGGAGCAACTGTTGGGTTTAAACAGGAGAAAATACGAGGGAGCAAATTTTGATGCAATTCCGTGGATGCTTGCATGGATTTCAGCAGACCTAAGCTTCCTTCAGCTTGGAAGGACTCTCCAGCCCCTTTAGCTCCAGTGAAATTAGGCTGGCCCTGGCATGGATTGTGTGTCCATCCTCTGAAAATGAGCAGTTCCCTGAGAGTCAGAAGCCCTGGGCTGGTTGCTGCCTTTTGCCTGTGCAGTTCTGTGGTTTCAGGGCTTTCTCTGTGTGTGTGTGTGTGTGTGTGTGTGTGTGTCTTTCAGCATTTTACAATGAAGATCCCTTTCAATCGGGGCTTTTTTGAAAGTAATTTGGCAAAGTTGAGCTCGTTGCCTGAGAGCTCGTGCTTGGCTCTGTCTGTCAGCAGGAGCCACTTTAAGCTGGGCTCAGGGGCCAGGCTCTGCAATCCCCCCGGGCTGTGTTTGTTGGAGCAGGGTGGTGAAAGGTGAGGGAGGCAGATTGCAATGCCTGGAATGAAACCCAAGGGGAGAAATGCACCTTCAACTTCCACTGTGCTTTTATGGAACCTGGAGAGTCAGCTTCACAATTACCTGCTCAGCAATCTGTGCTGATGGGCTGCCCTTGACTTGCACACACTGGAGTTTAATCAGAGCTGCCTGTCCAGGAGCAACATCCTCAACAGAGCAAAGCATCAGCCCCAGGTTAACACATCCATCTCTCTGCAATCGTGTTGTGCCCTCTGAGATACTCCCACATCAGCATTTCAGTGATACCCTCGTAGCTCATGAGCATTGAACAAATGCCAGAATGTTGCCCAGGCTGGAAAGGAAGGGAATTTGGGAGAATATGAAGCACAAATCCAGGGCAGGAACTGAGGAAGTCCAGTCCCTGCAGTCACAGGTCACTACGGCCTCTCATCTTCTCTGTGAATTTATAAACAACCATTTCAAACCACAGTAACATTTTTGTGTGGTTTCTCCCATCCTGTTGGAAGGCTGTGCCAGAATCTTTCTGCACCTTTTTCTCATTTCTAGCAGAAATTTATTAAGGGCTGGCTTGTAGCCACTGCTTGTTGTGCAAATGCTTTCCTTCAGATTGGATGGCTCTTCCTGCTGCTCGCCCTCCTGATTTATCTGCAGGGAGCTGTGTGTGCCTCCTCTCAGCCCCACTGCTCTTGCATCTTAAAGGTGCACCTTTGCAGTGCCTGAGGGGGTGGTGCAGAGAATTCCAAGCTACTGATTCCAGGTGATGTGGAATGGCCTTTGCAGCCAGGTCCTAAAAGCTGTGGTGCTTGCTCTGTGTCCAGGAGGATTTACAGGGGTGTTCCCATCCAGCACAGCCAGCTGGAGTGAATGGAGGATGGAAATGTTGGTGTTGTCTCCTGAAGCTCTGCATCCCCTTGGATTTGGCAGGGTGTCTCCTGGGAGCAGCTCATTCCCAGCCCCTGCTGCCTTCCCGAGGCTGTGGCTGTTGAGTGACCCAGGCAGGGAAGTGTGATCCTGGAGAGGCTTCAGCAACCCAGCAAGGACTTGGTGTGATGTCAAACAGGGAAGTTATTAAAGTGAAATAACATCTCTCCATTCTGAAAGTTAGTAACCAGATGGGGAGTTTCCAGGAATAATTCCTCCCTATCAGTTCAGCGCTTGCCAGGCTCTGTCTGCTCCAGGATTTCACAGGACAGGGCAGCAGTTACCTTGGGTGTCACATGGAAAGGTTTTCCTGGTGTCCTTTACAAGCACTTGACACAGAGGACACTGTGCTCACAGCAACAATTCCATGTTAGTGCAGGTTAATAGGAGTTCATGTGGCTGAGTCTTGAAGCCCTGGGCTCTCCCCCTGTGTGTGCCTGACAGCTTTATTGCTGCAAGAACGAGGAGGAGCCACTTCAAGGCACTGAACACTATCAAAAGATTTTTCTTTATGGCCTTAAGAGGGCTTATCTGTAATTCCTGGCTGCACAGTCTTTGAAAACTATAGTGTTACAGACTTTTTTTAATTTATTTTTTTTTTTAGCACATGGTTTATTTTTAAATAAAGATGTTCTGAGCCAGAACAGGGTCCTTGTTAACTCTTTTTTCTCCTTCAGCTCTTGTAGGGAAACTACAGATTTGCCACAGTTGCTTTGTTTTACCAGACAAATGATAATTATTATTATTCCAATGATAATTTCATTGAATTGAAAAATTGCCTTAACAGTGCAAAGGGTTGAAATATTTCATTGTGAACTGAAGAAGTTTTGCTGTCATTCCTTCCACCAGACACAGTTTCTACCTGGCCAGGGCTGCACTAATCTGGAGATTACTCAGTCACCTTTTATTAATTCAGTACTTTACTTGTTCTAACTGAGGATTTGCAGTCACAGTTTGCCTCATGAAATACTTCACCTTAATTTGTGATCCAACCTGCTTCCCCTTTGGAGCTGGAAATGTGTGGGACACACTTGTGCTCCTTTGACAGGAGGGAGAACCCACATCAGGGAGGAGGCTCTGCTGTGGGAAACACTGGGAGCAAAGGAATGGTCCCTGTCCAAAGGAATGATCCTTGTCCAAAGGAATGATCCCTGTCCAAAGGAATGATCCTTGTCCAAAGGAATGATCCCTGTCCAAAGGAATGGTCCCTGTCCAAAGGAATGATTCCTGTCCAAAGGAATGGACCCTGTCCAAAGGAATGATCCCTGTCCAAAGGAATGGACCCTGTCCAAAGGAATGATCCCTGTCCAAAGGAATGGTCCCTGTCCAAAGGAATGGACCCTGTCCAAAGGAATGGTCCCTGTCCAAAGGAATGATTCCTGTCCAAAGGAATAGTCCCTGTCCAAAGGAATGATCCCTGTCCAAAGGAATGGTTCCTGTCCAAAGGAATGGTCCCTGTCCAAAGGAGTGATCCTTGTCCAAAGGAATGGTCCCTGTCCAAAGGAATGGTCCCTGTCCAAAGGCCTTCCTTCCCTTAAACCTCCCACTTAGGAAAGGCACAGAGTGGGCTGAACCTGTCATTGCACCCCTAGAAGAGCAAAGAGTGTGTGTCACGTGTAACAGCAAAAATCAGAATAGGAAAACAATTTAATTGCATTCTGATAAAACTGGGATGTATGAAGTAGCTGTAACTACAAATGTCTTTATAAATAACCAAGTTTCTGTTAACAGGCACTAGAAATGTTTGTTCTGGGCTCTCTGGAGAAAGGTGGCTTGAAAATTCTGTGTCCTCACCGTGTGAAAATTTAAACATTCCTCAAGGGATCCAAGCTGAGCACCTGGTAACTGAGTCATTGGAAATCAAGCAGTTTCTGCACAAATGTAGGGCTTGGTTTTACAAACTGCCAGTGCTGATCTCAGGGTGGCTGCTCCAAAGAGTGGCATAAGCAGGAGAAGGGACAAGTTGCAAAATTGGCTGTAAATCTTTCTACTTCCTCTCATTTGAAGGGATATTTTAGATTATTGTGGATGTCAATGGGGAAAATGCATTTTTGCTTCACATAAAGTCCACGTGGAGTCCAACTCCCAGACAGGGGAGGAGGAATTCTCTGGGCCAGGAATTATAGAGAAATAAGTTCTGACTTTGTGTTCCCACACAGTTAAAGCCTTTGCAAGGCAGCAGCTCCCCCTGGGAGAGGGGCAGTGGGAGGAAGGTGATGGGGAGGACGTACTGTCCTGCCCCTGCTTTGTGTCTGGAGACCAAAGAGGTGCAGCATGACCTTAATTTTATGAACTGGGCAGTTTCTACATCTTTTTCAAATTACAACTATCAAATCCTTGGTGTATTCATCTCCTGGTGGGTTTGGTGAATTCAGGAGCTTTTCTCAGGGGTGCTGAGTTTGCCATCTCCTTCCACATCCTGGGTCTGCAGGGGCTCAGCTACTCCAGACCCATTAGAGCCTCGAAGTACATTTACATCCTTTGCAAAAATAACACTCTGAACTTCTTGTTTTCCTCCTCTTCCAAAATCAGAGCCATCAGTTACTGAGAAAAAGTTGCAGCCAAATAAATAGAGTTTTTCTATGCCATGAGCAGGACATGCTTTAGAGGGAGAAGACTTTTCAAAATTAAAATCCTCTGGTCATTTTTTTTTTTGTATTTATGCTCCTCTGTTAACAAATGCCTTGTTTGATTGCTTTGAAATGTTGTGTTTCTGGAATGAAAGTGGAATACTGGCTTTTTATTCTGTGCCTTATTATTTTAGCTCAGGGGAAGGATGAGAGGTGGAGGTTTTTAAAGACTGGATTGTTTTAAGATCATTGTAAAGCCAAATGTTTAAGTACTGGCTGTTTTATCTTACTTCCAGTACTCTGCAGTAATTGGTGGAAGGCCTGAATCTTTTTTTCTCTGACTTTTTAAGAAAATCCTTAGTTGATTGAAATGTTTTATGTCAAAATCTTGGCTGACTTGGTGTACAAGACCCTGGTGAAAATATCTTGTGTTCTGGAATTTCTCTGACTTGTGGTGTTGCCTTTTCTATAGACAGATTTTCTGATGATGGAAAGGAAATTTGCTTGCCATGAAGAGGTTGGATTTGGGTATTTTTTGCTAATGAAAGGATATGAGGAAGGGGAATTGATGTCAACCACTGGTATAGAATGGTCTGCAAAGGGCCTTAGGGCTGCATATTTCTCTTAATTTGGGGGAAATATAAATCTCCCCCTGAAGTTCATGGCTGGCACTTTCTTTAGATAGAGCAGGTTCTGTCCATGTGAACAGTTCTGATGTTGTTGGTACCCAAATTTTTACTTGCTCTGAGCTCTTTTGTGAACCTGGCCTTGTCTAAAAGGAACATTCAATGATCCCAAGGATCAGGCCTAACAGTTTTTTCAACTTACCTTTTTTTTTTCCCAAACTAAGGAGTAAAATCAGATTCTCCATCAAGTGAAATCTGGTTATTAGTCTGTGCTACATTTTGCTTTTTTGCAAAGAGTTTTGAGGTGGAGTTTTTTCTGAGATGGGATTTTTCATGATCAGTTGTAAGTGAAAGACAGGTATTTACATTTCTATTCCACTCCCAGATCTTCAACTTGCCCTGAAAAATAAGGAGTGTTTGCTTTGGGTTTTTTTAATAAGTATTTTTATAGTCACCTGAAAATCCTCAAACAAGGAATGAGTTACAAATATACATCAGATGGGATAAAGCTGGTACTCTTTTCTATCTGCTGAAAAGAGTTAGAAGCCTTTGAAAAACCTCTGTCTAAAGTTTTTTGTTGGTATTTAAAGCATTTATCATTACTTAACTCATAATTAGTGTCTAAATTTGTCAGCTCCTATGGCAGAGCTGCAGCTTCTTAGGTCAGAAATATTTTCTGTTTTCTGTCCAGCTGGTTTCCTGCAAAGGGCTGAATTATTCTAGCTTTTATAGGTCATTGTTAAACGTGGCAGGAAGGGTCATTGTTGAAAATGTTTTCAGAACTTTGATAACCAGTTTATCAACTGATTCACATGTTTAATCAGTTAATAGGTTTTCCTTTTCAGTGCATGGGAATTTCTATGTTTATCTTAACTGAGTTACTGTTTCTACAGTGGAAAGAACTGGAATTAACTGATAATCTTTTCAAATACGTGGAGTTTGCTCTCGTGATGGAAGTTACATGAACAGGTCCTGCACTCTTACTCCCAAATCTGTATCTATAGGGAATAATCCCTTATAGGGAATAAACCCAGAATGGAACCCCAAAACAGTCTGGTATTCTGGGGAAAAGTTATTGGGCAGTTTATGGCTTTTAAAGGTAGTTGGGTGTTTAAAAAAGAGGAACAGATGCTTTAGAGAAGGACCAAACCTCTGTGGTTCCTCCAATACCTTGTCAGGAGTTTTTTTTACAATGTCCTTTGCCACTCAAAATGCCCAAGTGTCAAAGGCACTGAAACACCTGCAAGGGCTGAGACCCTCTGCCCCTCTGGGACCTGTCCTAGGGCTGCACCACCTTTCTGCTGGAAAAGGTTCTGCTCATCTCTGGTCTGAGGCTGCCAAGGCACAGTTTGTGATACTGCTCTTGTTCTCTCCTCTCAAACAAGAGGTTTGGCTCTGTCACCACTATAATTTCCCTTCCAATAAGGGAATTATTACTCTCTACTCTCAGATAACCTGTTATTAAATCACCATCTCTTCATCAGACCAAGGGGCCAGGGCCATGTTTAGATGAAGCCCCTCACTGTTGGCTCACATTCAATTGGAAGAGGGTTTTTTTTTCTGCCATCCCCATTGTAATAAGATCAATCTGCTCCTGTGTTTATAAACAGACATGGGGCCAAGCAGAACTGTAAACTTTATTTTGCTTTTTTAAAAATAATAAATTCAGTGATGTTTGCTTTCTATGTAAAGAGCGACTTGGCATGAAATAATACACAGTAATAGTTGTGAAATTTGGGTTTATATAACATCTATCTGCCTTGAAATTGCAGTACTTAGAGAGCCCTGCAACCTTCTGTTGGGTTCGTAGGAGAACAATATTCATGGAGTCACAGCAGCTTCTGGGAACTGGCATCGTGTCTGCACATGTGAGAAAGGGTCAGCAGCTTGTTCTGTGTGTCTGGTTTCTTTTTAGGGATATTAATTCCTGGTGCTGCCTGAAGGAAACGTGTTTTGATGAACACAAGTCCAAGTAAAAGCCAGGTTACCCTGGGAACCCTGGCCTGGGGTTTTATCAGGATGCCCTGGACTGAGGAAGGCACAGACACATGTTGTGACTCACAGCTCATCTATAAATCCCTCCTCCTAATCACACAGAGGTGAAGTTCTTAGGGTAGACATAAGAAAGAAGTTTTTACAATGGGGGTGGTGAAACACTGGCACAGGCTGCCCAGAGAAGCTGTGGATGCCTCATCCCTGGAAACAATCGAGGAGAGCTGGGATGGGGCTGGGAACAACCCGGTCTAGTCCTTCTAAAGGTCCCTTCCAGCTCAAACTATTCCAAGATTCTGTGAAATCGGGTGCATTCTGTCCTGTTGAGAGAGCACTGGGAATGCTGATGGAAAGCCATGGCTGGAAAACACAACTGGGTCTGGTTATCCCATGGGAAAGGCCTGCCTGGAGCCATTCCAGGGCTGTCATGCCAGGGCAGGGCTGCCCCACCACCCAAGGGCACCCACTGCTTTGCCAGCTGCTGTAAGAGAGGGTCATCAGGGAGGAGGCTGCAGGGATTTCTGTTTTTCCTGTGGCCACCAAAAAGCAGGAGGTGAAGGGAGGGAAGCAAAGGGACCTTGTGGATGTGGGTGAGAAGAAAGCAGAAGGTTGGGTTAAGCCACGTGTAAAACTTGTGTTCATTCAGCCACTGCTTCATATGGAGCATCAATTCAGTGTTTGATTTGATAAAACAGAACTTCCTGAGACTTGAGCAGGCACAAGCCTTTGAGAAGCCTTGCTCCATATTTGCCTGTGGACACTGAAAAGCAGTGATCCAATCCTGCTTATGGTGGTTGAAAAAATAGTTTTTTAAAAAAAGTTGTTTCTTTTAAAAACACTGCTGTGAAATGCAGTGAGGAGAAATGAAGTGTAGCAACTGAAACCTATTTTTTTTTAAATTTATTATCAGGTTTTTGTTCTTTTCTACTACAAAACTCTTCTTTGTTGGAGGGCCAGAAGCAAAGACGATCGTCCAATTTGTTGCTGCAGCTTTCTGAAATTTAAACCAAATTCATTAGGCACAGTGTAGGTGTAGAGCGTGGGCAATCAGGAGGATTTCAACAGCAAATAATGCAGCCCATGGAACATCAGACTTATTTCCTTCTCATGTAAAACACAGTAATGCATTTTGCCCTGACTAAATGTGCTCTTGAGCTTTTATGTCAGAGTAAATCAGGATCTAGCGCTCACCCAGATTAAATCTAAGTGTTGCAGTATTTCCTTTCTAATTCTGGCTCTTCCCACTATGACAATATTATTTGTCTCGTCAGTTATGTGCAAGTGGGAACGAGGAGCTCTAATTTTTGTGTGCAAGCACAGCCCGAGGGAAGGGGGGCTCCGCAGCGCTCCGGGAGCCACTCGATAATGAGGCAAAGCACATCGTAAGATCCGTGTCCAGGAGGGCAGCGTGGCCCAAAGGGCTTTGACTGGTGCGAATTTCTGGCCCAAATGTTAAGATCCTGGCTGCTCCCGGACTCCCCCAGCTAGGAGCCCCCCAGCTAGGAGCGCCCCAGTTGGGACTGTCCCAGCCAGGAGCCCCCCAGCCAGGACTGCCCCAGCTAGGAGACCCCCAGCCAGGACTGCCCCAGCTAGGAGACCCCCAGCTAGGACAGAGCCCCAGCTAGGAGCCCCCCAGATGGGAGCCCCCCAGCCAGGAGCCCCCCAGCTAGGAGCACCCCAGATGGGAGTGCCCCAGTTGGGACTGTCCCAGCTAGAAGCCCCCCAGATGGGAGCCCCCCAGCTAGGAGACCCCCAGCCAG
>VXBA01004859.1:0-123770 GCA_013399895.1 Serilophus lunatus | reverse complement strand
GGCTGCTCCCGGACTCCCCCAGCTAGGAGCCCCCCAGCTAGGAGCGCCCCAGTTGGGACTGTCCCAGCCAGGAGCCCCCCAGCCAGGACTGCCCCAGCTAGGAGACCCCCAGCCAGGACTGCCCCAGCTAGGAGACCCCCAGCTAGGACAGAGCCCCAGCTAGGAGCCCCCCAGATGGGAGCCCCCCAGCCAGGAGCCCCCCAGCCCCTCCAGCCAGGATCAGCACTGACACCCCAGATCCAAGCTGACATCTCCCCCCCGCCTCCCCCTGCCCCACACTCCAATTAATTGCAGTGGAGCTGCTGAAAAGACAGAGAGGGCTTGGCTTGGGTAATCAGCTTAAATACCCGGCCACTTCCTGCTCCAAATTCCCATTTGGGAGACATAAATACTGGGTTTCTTTAAAAAATCTTTTTTATCTCCAATTTCCTCCGGTTTTTCTGATGTGCCTTGTACGTGACTCCATTTCAAAGGGCAGGATGGTGGAGTCTGTAAACTGGGTGCAGGAACTTTTAAGTTCCATGTTGATTGTCTTTATTGGAAGGAAGGGGTGATGAGGAGTTTCATATGAAAAAGGTACATCTGACAGTCACAAAATGGTGGTAATCAGGAAGAAATCCACAGTTTCATTTATTTTTGTACTTCTCTGTGGTCTTTTCCAACCTTATTAATTCTGTGATTCTGTGTGATTCTTAAACACTCTTCCCTAAAGGAGCATTTTGCCTCTCCTGCTGCAGCAGCAGAGCAATGCATTTTGAAGTTAAGAAGAGGTAACAGCTTGTTGTATATATTTTTATGAATATATTCATCTGAAGAAAAGCCAAGATCTGTCAGTTGTAAGATAAGCTGTGAAATGCCACTGTTACAAGACCAAGTGTAGGTAGAAGTTGTTATAGAAGCATCTGTAATTCAGTATAATCCACAGTTCAGCTTCTGCCAGGAGTGAGTTCAGTCATTACTCCAGGGAATCCCAAAGAGTGGATGTTCTTCACAGGCTCAAAGGTTTTACTCAGGTGAAAAACTTCAGTGTGTTTAATTTTTAGGAGGGTGAGTAAGCTGTGGATTCAGTCCTATGCTTCCAATTATGTGTACACACCACTTTATTCCATATTCACCATGAATGTTCTGCCCATCATACATAAACTGGTGGACAAATTCTATTTTCTAGTAGAGACCTTGGGATGAGAGAAATATCCTGCTTTTGGGAGTGTTTTATTTTCTTTTAAATGACCAATATTTCTCTAACTTAACATTCTTTTTTTTCTGAACAGGCAGTAGCTGTTGTTGGCCTTGAGGACAAACTCCCTTCCAGCCACAATCCCATCCCATGGCTCATCCAGGATGCTTGGGAAGGAGGCAGGTACATGCTACCTCTTAGGAGAGGTTCATCCTCCCCCTAAAGCCCAGGTTGGGACCCATGTGGCTGTTCTGGGATTTGCATGGAATGTTAGGAAGTGTGTTTGGCCATCTGTGTCCAGGACCTCACTGGAGTCTCCTGAGAAGTGCCCAGAAGCCTCTCTGATGTTTAGGGGACGTGATCTGTAGGAAAATCAAATTTATCCCACCAGTTTAACAGCTTAGTCTTGGTTGCAAAAAGAGGGACTGGATGGTGTTGCTGTGAGTGTCATTGGGGTTCCACATCCAGGGCCTTCCTGGATGGTTTTTAATCACAACTGGACCCAGCTGAACTCCTAAAAGGGCACTGGAATAAACTGACACACATGCCAGACTTGCCTGAGAACTTCCAAAGCCAGGCTTAGGTAGCTGAGTGGCAGTCAGGCTTTGCTAAGCATGAACATGGTAACAGCAGTGCTTGAAGGGTGATTTTCCCTGGAGGGATGTTCTTCACCTCCTGGCAGCAGAGCCAGTATTCCCTTAAACCTGACTGGGTTTAATGGGAAAGACACACTCTGTTCCCAGATGTTTGAGAATTGAACAATTATCTTTTTTAATATTTTATTGATGTCATTTTACACATTTATTACCCTTTTTTTAATGTTAGCCTCCTGTGCTGTTATTTCTGCAGTGCTGGTTTTCTAACATCATTTAATGATGAATCATGAACATTAACTTTATATATGTGTAATGCTTTATATATGCACATATATATTTATATAAAAATCTGGGTGGTGTCAGGGAGAGACTTATTCTGTCTGCTCCATCTTTTATTTTGATCTAGTTGCTATAGAAATACTAAGATCAATTTTGACAGGATAAAATACTACAAATTACAGTGTGGGATGACCTCATTACCCAGGGCTGGCACGTTGGGTTGCAACATTACTGGAAGGAAAAGCATGAACACTACAGGAATCTCTGCTCCATGGAAAAATGTTATTTTTGGATTCTTCAGGAAGGCTGCACATAAACCCACCAGTTCCCTGGTGAGTGACTGGTCCCTGAGACCAGCACAACTTTCATCTTAATTTTTGGTTGTGGTAGGTGATGTCATATTTGGCCATACATTCCTTAAGCTGCAACTGGCATCTCCCTGAGAAAGACCTTCATGTTTTCCTCTTAGCACTGAGGCAACTGGTTTATAACAGGAAGAATGACAGAATAAGCCTTTTTTCTTCCTTTTTTTGGTGTCATCTGCTACCTGTGAGGGATTTTTTACCTTCCTGATCAAATAAGAAGGATTGCACTGTGCCTTATGGTCTCAAACCTGGTAAATGCTCGAAACAAATTCATTTAATTCCTTAGCACTGTGTTTTGGGATGTGTTCTCCCTTGCAATGGCAAGTCTGTGCTGCATGGAGATGACTGGGACATCTCAGGTTGCTCTGGTTTCTTTTTTGTGCTGTTTCCATGCCAGTCTGGGCCTTGCTTGAAGAAGTTTTGCAGTTTGACTCATGGGAATGTCTTGTGCAGCTTTATGGCTGTGTTAGGAAAAGACATGTTTAGTACTAGGTTTTATTTAGGAAGCCATTGATATGTTGGTATTATTTGTACACAGGGAGACAATGTGTGTGATTTGGCAAATGGTTGAGTCATTCTGTTTTCCTTCTAGTCCAGAATATTACTCTGGTTATATCTAATCTGGAGTTGTAAATTGCAGCAGAGGTACAAATCCAAAACAAACATTCTGAAGAATTTGAATGGAGTAGAGCCCCAATTTCCATCTCAGTCCTCTCTGTTGTCCAATTTGTTAAGCTCAAGTGGTCCCATGTGTGAGTCGTGTGACTGCCAGAAGTGCTCTCCAGCCATCTGCTTTTTTGGTAAGTCTTTGATTATTTCTCTGTCCAGTTTTCTCTCCAAAATGAGAACTGGCAACTCAATTGGCTGATTAATATTGTATTTTTTATAATTTAACATTTCCAGTTTATGGCTAGGAAATGGCAGCAAGGTCTTAAAAAGCACAAGACATAATAATAATTTCCTCCTGAAATCCAACTGTACTGTGGTGGAAGGTTCCTACCACGCAGTTTCAGCAAGAGAATTGAATAGGAAGAGTTTTATTGTTTATGGCTAACACCAAACTGGAAGGAAGAGACAAAACAGCCTGGATTAACTTGATGAGCTGTCCTGGAAATGGGAAGAACTGCCAGGCCCTGACAGAGGCTTTTGCAGCAGAGCTGAGCCTAGAACCAGCACTGCATTTAAACCTGGACTAGGAGCTCAGAAAGAACTGCTTTTTCTTTCAGGGGTTGGGTTTTATTTGGGCTGAACTGTAGAGTTGAGCACACGGGTGGTGAAGGACAAGTTGGCCCCTGAGTTCTATGGGCAGAGTCCTCCTGTGTTCGTGTGGCTTTGAGTTTTCAGTTCACAAGTGGCATCAGTTGACAGAAACTGAAAGGCTTTAGACACTTAGAGCAGAAATTCTCCTGGAAATGCTGTGAGACAAGCGGAGGGTGAATGGGAATTCTGGATCCCTGCCTTTCTATGGACTGCATTTAACTCCCTAATGCAGGTTTTGGGGCTGGCTGTGCTGAGTGTGTCCCAGACAAGACATGGATGTGCCCTGTAGTGCAGACTGGGCCAGGGTTAGGGTTCCATGATAAAGAGTAACTTATTATTTATTTGTTTGAATTGGATCAGAACTTGGGTGTGATCAGCAGCGTTTTGTGGAGGCGCACCAGGTTTGCAGGATCATGATGGAGATGCCACGTGCAGGGGTTGGGTATTTCCAGCAGCACCTCCAAGTGCAGTGGTGATGGGTGAGGAGGAGAAGGGCTCCTTGGTGCAGGTTCACCTTGTGAAGTGTCAATGTTCAGCTGTTACTGGTGGGGAGGATGGAGGGTCCTCCAACACAACCTCTCAGTCCATCCATCCCTCCTCGGCATTTCTCTTACTGTGGAAGCAAAGGTAAAATGCTCCTTACAAGTCATAAAGGTCTATAGAAACTTCACTCCCTTTGCACGTTCAGAACTGCCCTCTGACTGTGTAGGAAACATTGATTTTTGTGGCAGGAAATCAGGAGTTCACCAGACTCTGGTGGTTTCAGAGCTGCTGTTGAGGGTGGGTGGGTTTGGCTGGGCTGCAGCTCTTGTGCAGAGGGCTCAGGGCTCTCAGGATGACACAAATAAGGCAGGCAGTGTCCAAATATGCAAATACTCAACCCATTTAAAGTGTTTTTGTTTTAAATTCTAACGACAAAGAGAGTAATTTAGCAAGTGGGTGGTGGTGGGAGCCAGCCAGGCTGGGGTTTGCTCATATCTGAACTTTGCTGTTGAGAAAAAGGTTCTAAATCCAGTAGAGAAGACCCTGAAAGTTCAACTCTGCCCAGTTTAAGTTGGTGGTGGTAGGATTGGGCCCTCTATTACTTTTTTATGTGGTGTTAGAAATGACTTTCCCATATTTCCAAAGCCATTATTGAATCTTTTCAGAGCACACTGTGAAATCATCACGTGCATTAGTGAAACTTCTCCATATGTACAATAGGGAAATACAATATATGGGCTTTTCCCTTTTGTTTGGCTTCTGCAAAAAAAATGGCAAGCCAAAAATCATTCCTCCTCTCCCCACTCTGATTTTTTTTTCCAGGTAAAATGATGGCTGATGCACTCAGCTCAGCTCCACAGAACATCTTGTTTACTGGAATAACCAATTTAGCTCTTTGCCCTTTTACTGTAAACTTGGGTTTGTTTTTTATGTATTTGTGATTTCCTTTAAACCAATTATAAACAGGTTAGAAATCCAAAATCAGAGCTCTTTATATGGATTTTTAGGAACCTTTCTGTCTAGTAGGAACAACTGTATGGTAAACAAACATCTCCAAACTCTTCCTGCTGCACAAATATTCACTGCATTGTTTTGTTATTCCTTAGAGCATTCTGCCTTTAGTCAAAGATGTTATAGGCAGGGATTTAACTGCTAATTGTTATTTCCAAGAAGATTTTTTTTTAATTTTTATTCCTTTTGGGTACAAAACGAATTCGTCTTTGCAAAAACATTCATGTTCCATGAAAAGAATTTGAAGTGACAACTGTGAGAGTTGGGATTTTGATGCCAGGGCCAGAAGGTTGGTTTGCCTGCTCTTCTGATCCAGCAGGTCTGGCCTTGGTGACCTCCAGAGGTCCCTTTACACCTAAATTATTTCCTGATCCTGGAAGATTCCTCTCTTTCCTCCTCCTGTCTGCCTTTCCCCCTCCCATCCCCCTGTGCTGCTCTGGCACTTGGACTCCTGGAAGGGAGGATTTGTGCAGGTCAGGTGTGCTCAGTAAGGGCTGGGAAAAGAGAAAAGTGGCCTAAAGGAGCAGCAGGATTGTGTGATGGGAAGTGCTGTTGGAAGAGAAGGGAGAGAAGGTTGTGGCATGGACCTCTGGGCTGTTGGGTTGCTCAGCTCTGTCACTGTGCTTACCCAGAATGGCCTTGGTTTTGTCAAACCTGGGCCTGTGCCCATGCAGGATGTATGGGCACAGTCCCTTTCCAGGGCTTGGGCTCCTCCTTGATGGCATTTTTCAGTTCTAACCCGATGTGAACACACCCACTTGCAGCCTTTCTTCCCTCTAAATGTAAAATTCAGGCACCCATTTCTTATGTGATCAGTGATAAACTTTTCATGATCTACCCTGGCTCTTATGCTTTCACCTGTTAAAATAAAAGACATTTATTAAAAAAAACCCCAGTCACAATAACACCAAACTCATATTGTTTCAGGGGATAAATCTACCACTTCAATTGCAGAAACATGTCAGGGAATTTCTGACACCAAGTTATGTTATTTAATGAGTGCTATTAGGTACTTCTGTCACTTAATAGGATTGAGGGTTGGAAATGCCATGTAATATCACTTCACTGGAGAAAAAATCAACAAACAGCCCTCACTAAAAACCTCAGGTCCCCTTTGAAGTCAGCAAGACCTGCTGTCACTTCAGAGGGACCCTGCAGGGCTGTTTTCCCAGGGCTGCAGCTCCCATTTGAGGGGAGGCAATAGTTGTTCTTGGCAATTTCCAACAAAAAAAACCCCTCCCACCATCTGCCTGAGGGTGAAGAATCAGAACAGTTATGGCAAAACTTTGCAGGCTCCTGTCCATACTGGGAATGTGGCCTGTGCTGGTTGGAAAAATGCTGATGGCCACTGTCGTCACAGGCTGTCACTGGGAACCACCTGCAGTCCCTGGGTGAGGTTTGGGCTGCCTTATGTGCCCCAGGATCAGAGAGAGCTGGTTTTATCCTGCTGGAGTGTTGATGGCCATGGAGTCTCCTGTGCCTGCAGTGTCCCTTTGGAAGAGCTCAGGCTGCAGCTTGATGGGAAGAAGTGGCAGTGTGTTGGGGAAGAAAGTGGCAGCAGCAGGGGAAAGCAGGATGGAGCCTGGCAGCAGGTGTGTGCCAGGTGTTAGTTTGCAGGGCAGCTTCAACCCACCAGAGCTTTATCTCCTGCTGTTTTCCTCTGTAAAGAGAAAAGCTTTTTTTTTTCTGCAGAGAAGATTCCCCACCTCACTGGGAGAAGAAACACCAACTACAAGTATCACTGGAGAGTGCAGAGAGAGAGGAGTATCCTCCACCTATGGTCCTGTGTGAACACTGGGGCTGAGCCTGGTTGGTGTCACTGTTGTGTTTTCATCCAGAAAGTCAGATTCTCACTTTGATGCTGGTGTCCAGAATGTAGCAAACATCCCTCTGCAGCAGCTGAGCACCTTTAGTGGGATTCAAACTTGAAAAGTTAGGCCCACCTGGAAAATGCAATGGAAAAGGGTGTTCTGCCTTTCCCCTTAGCCTGAAGTCCCTGTGAGGGCTTTGGGGTAAACACACTGTCAGTACCAGTAGGAGAGTCCCAAGTGTCTTCATATCTTTCCTTAAGTGGGTTTGGTGTGATTCCAGGCTGGGGGTGGTGCAGAGGATGACTGTGTGTCCCTTAAACTTTGGATTTCCCAAGGTTGCATCCCTGTGTTCACACGGAGGATGCAATCCATTCCTTCTGGCACCTGGGTGCAATGGCAAGTCATGTGCAGTAAGGGGGACTGTAACACTATATCCCAACCAGTTGCACTGGTTTGCTTCTGCTAAATCTACTAAATTAGGAGATGAAATGAAAAAATGCTGGATAAATGGTGAAATAGGTGTCATAAAATAGCAATTAAAGACATTGAAACTTTGTGAAACCTCGCTGTGGAGGGTGAGCTGGGAGATCACATGTGAGCCTGTTGGAAGGGCCACGTGCCCAAGGACAAGGTGCATTCCAGGAGTGAAATACAGCTTCCCTGCTGGCCCTGACACAAGTCTCTCTCACTTTGGAGCAGTCAGGATTTCATCACAAATCCCACTGAGCCCATTTCAGGCTCCATAGACTACATGCAATGGAAATGAAAAAGTCCTGTACAATGGATTCAGTGTTTCCAAAGGGATCTGGAAGCTGGGAAGTGGATGTTCTTTGGTCCTAAGCTGCACTTTGGGGGTTAAGATACCCTCAACTTTTTCCTGTAGCAAATCAGATTTGTCATTACTTGAAAAAGTGCTGATAGAGACCTAGGGAGAAGTTAAATCCTTTACAGAACTTCTTGAAATAATACCAATGGCAGTGCTTAAAAAGTGAATTAGGCTTCAATATCCTGATTTCTTTCCTTATTTCAACTGTTTTCCAAAGCCTGTGGCAGGTTTTGGTGCTAAAACTGGACCTAGAGATTGAAGGTCTTTCAAAGACTGGACTTTTGCATTTAATTGTAGATGCTTCAGTTCTGCAGATCTTCAGTCATTCAAATTACTGTGTGGCTGTTTAGGTGTCCAATTCAAAGTGTTTCCAAGTGGCATTTGTGATTTGGGGAGAAAGTGTGTTGGGCAAAAAATGGCTTTGTCACTTTGAGGTGTGTGTGCTCTGTTGCATCTGAAGACACTCAAGCTGCATGAAAATTGTCCTGTGGGTCAAACTGATGTATGGAGCGAGGAAAAATGAAATCCCAGGCGTTGAATCCTCAGTATAAAGAAGGTTCATAAGTGCAGATCTTTTTTTTAGACCTTGCCAGTGGGATCTAAATAGAAAGTGCTCAGCTGAGCTCAGTGAAGCCCTGCTGGGACAGGTCATTTTTGGAATAAGCCAAACATGACTTGGGCCAAGTTTTTGTGTTCAGAAAGCTGCCCAGGTCCCTGGTGTAAACCAGACCACTTTTTCAGGGATTTTTCTGTGTAAAGAAGTGCAGTATCTAATTTTAGTAGGAAATTGGTGCACAAATAGCTCCTCTGTAGGGAGATCCAGATTAAACACACACTTTTACTCCCTCGGATTCATTTATTTTTGCATTCATGGACCCCTGAAATCTCGAGGGCAAAGATTTGCCCTTGGGAGATGTTTCTGCAAAGGATAAGATGCAGAAGTGAGTGAAGGGGGACGTTTGTGTTGCCTCAGGGCTGGACTGACAGAGTTAACACTCATCACCTCCCCCCAGAGCCAGCACAAACCCGCTCCCTTAGACAGTGGCCATGAATATTTTGACACTTACTTTGGTTCTTTCATCTGAGAAAGCAATTAGTGTGTCCAGTAAATCAAAAAACACAACCAAGCAAGACCAAACCCTGATGGGACCACCTTGCTAAAACCACGCTCAGTGCAATCCCAGCTTTGAAATCCACGCTGATGAGGATCTGAGATTCCAGGGTCCTCTGTGAAGCCTCATCCTGGTACTTCAGAGACTGTGAGCAGGTTGCCAGTGCAAAAGCAGGGAGTCTCACCTCCTGCGTGGGAAGGGCACGAGGGGGAGCCGTCCTTCAGCCAGTGGCAGCGTTGAAATGTGTCTGTGCCAAGGCTGCATTCCCTGCCTCATCCCGAAAAGCTGTTCGTGACATCCAAATGGGATTTTTCAAGTGTGGCATGAGCTGATGCAGCAGAGCAGACCAATGGAAATCTGGGAGGAGGGAATAGAGGTATATTATATTTCTTAAGTGAATAATAAGCTGTAGAACCAGGCACACCTGAACACCAACAATGACTTTCTCTTGAATTGCTAAATTTCCTGTGTCAAACCATTCCTTTTTTCGAATCTTTCTCAAAAAGATGTATTGTTTTGCAAAAGGAGTAAAATGCCCAGAGTGTAAAATATACTTCTGCTCCTTCTCTCCCACTGAAAACTCGATGATCACACAGCGCACCAGGAGAGCATCCTGAGGTGTTTCTCAGACACAGTGAGACTGGGATAGTTCCCAAGCCATGGAACAGGTGTAGCTTGTGGTGGTGTGTCGAGGTGTTCACAAGAGCAAGTGTGGGAGCTGTTGGCAGGTCACCTCATGCTGGAAGAAGTGTCTGCTCTTGGCACAAGGGAAATCCCATCCCGCTCTCTTCATCTTCCTGCTGCTTGTTCCTGCTGCTTGCCTTGCTCCAGCATTAGTCTTCAGGACAATGACCTGGATCAGCAAACTGATCCAGGTAGAAACTAGTCAGACTATTAATAAATAAGTCACCAGCTTGGATTCAGGCCAAGGCTGAAGTGTCTCTGTAACTTGCAGCTCGTAGGAGTGAAAGTCAGGACAGAGCTGTTCAATTTTGCCCATGAGGCTGCGGGAGGGAGCCACGCCAAGGGGTGAATCCTGAGAAGTTCAGAAGCTGCCTTCTTTCCCCAGAAGGATCTGCTGGATCTGCTCCCTGTGTCAGGACCTTCTGCAGCCTGTGAGTGCAGCTGCTCACCAGGGCAGCAATTCCAGGGGGGAAGAGCATTTTTTTTTTCCCTGGGCACAGGCTGGGAGAGACAGGTTTCTCCCCATTCTCCTGCATCTGCATGAGAAGAGCCTTCAGGAGGAAAGGGAGACACCACAGACCTGCCATGGAACAGCCTCGGTGTGGGAACCCTGCTCCCTGCCCGTGGAGGGTTTGGATGGCTTCCCAGCCTCGGGGTGTTTCAGTTCCTGGGATGTCCTTGTGCAGAGGTGGAGGTGATTTATAGCCTGTGTGTTGGGAAACAGCACTCGTGTCAATGGTATTTCCTAGATAACCAGGACATTTGGAGCCTTCTGGGACTTGTGGGTGGAAGAACTTTAGATATTTATTTTTCCTTTTGAAGCACCAAGACAATGATCCTACTGCTGGGATCCTAAGTAAGAAGTATTTACATTTTGGAAGATTTTATTTCATATATTCTGTATAAAAGAAACACAACTGTGAATTTGAACCTCCATCTCCTCCAGACATCCCTGACTATTGATCCATTAATGGATGGACTGGGTTTGATTTGAAAAGTCATGACTGACCTTTTTAGCTGCACTATACATGAGTGGGGTTCTGGCTACTCAAAATCCAGTGGTGCTTCCAGCTGCTGATGTGTGGAGTGGGTGGGTGGTAGTGAGAGACCCTGAGCAGAGGAGAACTTTCCCTAATCCCAGAGCCATGAGCCTCATTCTCCTGTGTCCATTCCAGGCAGCCTGCATGCTATTTCCTCTGGAGTTTCAGTTGGATTAGATATTCATCTTCTCTTCCTGTTCCAAGCTGTTGTTTAGTGTTAATGTGTCCTCTTAACCCATTGCCAAGTTCCAGCACAGTGGTGGTGGAGCCAGCCCTATGTCTATGCTGGGATTTTTAAACTTTGAGAGAAGTTTAACCCTTCATCCCCATTGGAATCAGTGGCATGTTTGCACCTAAATCTCTTAATGGCTTTGAGAATTCCAGTGCTGCTGGCAAGGCCAAGCTCAGGAGCCCAAAGCAGCTCCAAGCCCATTTCCATTATGTTCTCTGCATGATGCAGAGTGAGTATTTAGCATCTCCTTGGGAATGCCTGCAATAAGGGTTAATTTTTCTCTGGAAATTCAAGTGGCAAAAATGTTTCTTAAATGGCTATTGTTTTCCAGAAGGAGCAGATTTCTTGTGCTGTTGGTTTTTTAATTCCTTGGAGATACAATATATACATACAGCACACTTGGTTATCCACATAGATCTCATTTATTTGTGTTTGCCTGCTTAGTGCAAACTCATTACTTGCCAGGAATGTCCTTTGTTGACACAAAAAGACACTGGGGAAATGTAACTTTTTTTTTTTTTACATTAAAGTCTTAGATTCATATAAAATGTTTCTCATTGGTAAAACAAAATAAAGAACCCAGAAGCACTTGCATGAAGTTCACAGCTTCTAATACAGTCCATGTGCCAGAGCACAGGGGACTGTGTGGCCACATAATGAGGAACATGTTAAAAATCTAATGACAGGACAGCTCAGTGACTTTGAAAAACTTTTAAAACTCATTGTCTGAGAGCAAGAGGATGAATAACTAATAAACTGAAATGTATTTACCTTTAGAACAATATGTTTTGTTCCTTGAAGTTCAAGCCTTTGATCCATTGAAAGGGCTCTGCTCGTTTCTAAGGCAGGGAGACAAGAGTCAAAATGGAATTCAAACTTGGTAAAGGTCCTGTTTCTGCAAAAGCATTTTGCAATAAAATGCAACCCTGAAAATGCAAACAAACATGCAAAACCCTGCCCCAAATCTTCAGCCTTTTGCATGGAAGGGAACACCAGCTTTTGCTGTAGCTGTTATCACATTTTAATTACAAACAAGACCGTAGCCTTCTGTCACTGCTGCTTGGGGAGCACCAACGTGGATAAATTCTGTAGGGGAAAACCCCCAAATCTGTGCTATGCCCCTCTGGTGTCAGTGTGTGGAATGCAGGCTGTGGATAAAGCTGCTCTACTCCCTCTTTTTCTTGGCCTCAGAGAGACTCCTCTGCCTGTTTCTGCATATCTGTGGGAAGAAATGACCACAGAGTAACATATGTGAGTGAACTTCACACAGGAATCAGAGGCAGGGTCATTTCTTTCTCTGCAGGTCTGTGATTTGGGGCCAGCTTTGAAGAAATCCCGTGTTTTGCACGTGAGCATAAGTCCCAAAGGGAAGAATTCGAGGCTTGTTTTCCACTGGAAAAAATTAAAGCAACCTCAAGGTGTTCTTAACACCTCAGAGAGGCTCAGTGATCATAAACTCACAGATCAACTGGGTTTGAACAGATCTGTAGGCCTTGGGATGAAGCATCTGCTCAGAGCCATCTCCCAAGCTGGAGGAAGTTGTGCCAGATATTCCTGAGTTTTGAAAAGCCAAAGTTGGAGATTTTAGAACCTCTCTGGTTCCCTGATGCAGCCCTGAGCCACTGCTATCCTGAAGAACTTTTTGTCCAGGGAGTTTGTGGACCTGGAATTGTTCACAGCCAGGTTGGACGGGGATTGGAGCAACCTGGGACAGTGGAAGGTGTCCTTGTCCATGGCAGGGGGTTGGAGCTGGCTGATCCCTGTGGTCCTTTCCAACCCAAACCATTCCATGACGTTATGATTCTTATGTCCAGGTGGGATTTCCCATGTCGTGCCTGTTCCCTCCTGTCCTTTCCCTGAGTCCCATCTGGTTCCATCACCTCTCCCTTGGGCAGGTGAAGAGTAAAGTGTGGGTCATCTCATCCTCCTCTTCCTCAGGCTGAACAAGCCCTTCCCTTTTCAGCCCCAGCCATCCCAGTGCCCTCTGACAGACTTCCCAGTTGCCTGATGTGCAATAATCCACATCATTTGCTAGAGGGCCCAAATCTGGCCACAGTGTTGGAGTTTCAGCCTCATGAGCTGAGCAGGGAGAACAGGGACAATTCCTCGTGCACTTTGCCATCCTCAGAGTCCATGTGCTCACTGTGGCTTCGTGTCCTTCTGCCACAGCCTTTGTACAAGCTTTGTGTCTTTGCTCTGTGCCTGCTCCAGGTTGTCTGGGCTGTGGGATCTGCACTGGGAAGTGCTTTAGATGTGCAGATTGATGTCACAGGCACGGGGGGAGCAGAGCTCCTGCCCACGCAGGGACCTGGGCCTGAGCATGGTTTGGTTCAAGTCCCTTGACCTTGGTGGGAGTTGAGTAAACACAGCTCTGTCACAGGCAGAGCTGAGCTCTAAAGGTCAGCTTTGAACATTCGCTTCTGCAGGCTGTGAATGAGACCTAAAAAATGGCATTGAGGAGGAGAAGGCAGTCCTCTCTGTCTCAGGGGATCTGTGTAGCTGTTGGACTGTTGTCACTTGTGTCTGAACTGTGTTTAGCCTGAGGGTGTAGCATTCATTCAGCTCCCACCTCAAAAGCTTTGAATCATTCAGAGAATTAAAAAATCTAAAAGAAAAGAGACTGGTCTTTTCCTTTCTCTTATTCTCGTGTGACATTTTAGCTGATAGCTTAGATGATTCCTCCTATCCTTGCATAGGTTTTCCAACTCTTCTCAAAGCCAGAATAAACTATACTTTTAGCATCATTTGGGAAATGTACCCCTAACACAGAGTTCACATTCTGGCAGTAAACACACATTGTTTCTGTTCAAAACCCTTTTTTGAGTGTGAATCAGGGAGTCCTGGAGTGCTTTGTGTTGGAAGGGACCTTAAAGCTCATCCCATCCCCTGCCATGGGTGAGGACGCCTTCCACTATCCCAGGTTGCTGCAAGCCCCATCCAACCTGGCCTGGAACACTTCCAGGGATGGGGATCCACAATCAGTATCCCAGCTCAGGTGGGAGTACTGGAGAGCTGAGCAGGATGTGAGGAGCATGTGATGACTGATGTCCAAGGTCCCAGCCCCTTTTCCTGGCTCAGGCTCTGCCCTGCTGCAGTGCCCTGGGTTGGGAGAATCCACCTGTATATAGTGCACCCACTGTTGTGGAGCTGAGCGTGCTCCTCACTGCTAAATTTACAGAGAAGAAACACTCTGCCTGCCAGAATTACATAAATTCCACTGGTTTCCTTTGGACTAAACCTCCCATTCAGAAGGTGTGATTACCTCATGCTCACCTCTGCATCTGGGCAGCACTGGGGGCCAGCACAGAGCCAGAGCCAGCAGGGGCTGAGGGGGGCTTGGCTCCTTCGGGGTGTGCAGGGGACGAGGTCAGGGCTGGGGCTCACGTGGTGGTTTGAGGTCTGGTTTGGTTTTGTGCAGCTCAGCCTCTCCAGCACTGCCCAAAATGAGTTCTGCCTGCCCAAAGGGGCCTGTGTGTGCTGCACAACGTGGTGCTGTGGGAGGGAGTCACTGTGTGTGTCCCAGCTTCTCCAGGACAAACACACACAGCAGAAACCTCCTGTTTTGCTGGCAGGACTCTGTTCATGCTGCAGGGAGGGTGCACAAGCTCTGGGACCTGCTCACATCTCCATCTGCACACTGGGAATCCTGTTCACAGGGGGGGTGAGACACGAGGGTTTCTGCAGTGAAGGACAGCACGTGCAGGTGGACAACAATGACCAACTCAGGCCAACTTTGTTAGTGACAAGAAGTGCCCGAAAAAGAGTTTTCACTGTAATTTTTCATTTGTGTTAAAAGTGTTTGGTAGATTTTAAGTCAGAATAACTTTTCGAGAAAAACAAGAACACATTTACCTTTCATCAAATAAAATTTACTGTCTTTCTCCACTGTTCTAAATTCTTATAGGCGAAGCCATGACTGCTCTTCTATGGAACAGAAAGCTGACTTGTGATAAGGACCCCTCTGTATTCTTAACTGCTCCATTTTTGCAAGGCATGTTGAGCTGAGTGATGGCCGAGGCAGTGGAAAATCGGGTCAGGCCATGAGGCTTGTTGTCTTGAAAGGAACTGCTGCAGGGTCTTCTCTGAAAGCAGCAGAATACCCTGAGTGTATCCCCAGAGCCCTAAATCCCGGTGGGATGTGTCTCCAGAGCCTTGCAGCTTGTCCAGCAATTCTGGTGGTGACTGGAGAATGCACAGTCCCTTCACACTCATGGCACCAGTTCTGTGATGCTCTGCATGTTTGGAAGGTGGTTTCCCAAGGCAGAGTTGGTTTTGATGGTCTCACTTCTCTGTCTGTGTGTGTATCTCCTTCTTAACTGCTGAGCCTGTTCACCAGGGGGGATTTAGAGCTCTCCAAGCTCTGTGGCACAGAGGAGCTGCACTGAGGAGGGACGTGCCGTGGGTGTTTCAGCTGGGCTGTGCTCTCACGCCTTGCTAGACATCCCAGAATCCACAGATGAGTGAAGCCTCATCGTGTGTGACCCTGTGTCAGCAACCAAACCTCCTCCAAGTTTCCTCAATTCCAGTGTTCCCAAACTACTGGGTTTACTTTCACCCATCTGCCTTCCTGCTTGTTGCTCCTGAAGAGTTTTGGGACACCTTCCTTTCCTCTGTTTTTTTCCACTGTTTCTCAAGTCTTGCCTACCCTGGTGAGCCAGAATATTTTTACATAATTGACTTAATTAGCCCAATCAAAGGAATGATTGCACAATGAGCTGAATATTCAAGCTTTCTTCTAGAAGAATGAAGCTGTACATGGTAACTTAGTTTACAGCTTCTCTTCAGTCACCTGCCAAACACTTGACTTGGTTTATATCAGGAATAAACTTATATCACTTGATAAAGAAATGAAATCATTAATATAATAATAGCAAATAGTTGCTATGTATATCAGTGGACCTTCTACCTGGATATCTGAATGATTCCCCTTGAGCTTGCTCTTTCTTTCAAACAGCACCTTTGCATCCAGTAATAACTATTTGTTAATTTAATTCTGATTATTTTGGACTTGATAAAGGAAACAAATAGGACAGAACCCTTCAGAAGCTTGAGAATCCAAAGTAATCAGGTACTGCATTACCTTTTGTCAGGTTTTTGCAGTTCTGTTAAAAGTTTGTTATTTTAATGTGGTTTTTTCCTGAGTTTTTGAGGTTTGGAATCCTCAGTATTTCTTTATCATTGTTAAAATTTTGCAATACCCAAGTTATTTTATGCTTTCTATGGAAAAACAACATGTCTCACGTTCAAGTTTTCTCTTCAATAAAATATGAGGTTTGTTGTCAGGTGAAACTTGACTTGATGGAGTCCATCCACTGGGGAGAATTTCCTATCAACTGAGACTGGAACTGGATCTTCTGACCTCTTTTCCTGCCTCTGCCTTCAAGTCACTGTCTGGATCTTGTAATTTAATTAACTTTTTTGCATTTGCCTGCAAAAGAGGGATGATTATTTTATCCTCACAAAGGAGTGTTAAGAACTTAATTAAGCTGTGCCTTTAAAGAAGGTTCCTTAATGCACAACAAAGATCAGTGTGCTAACATACATCACATGCCTTGCATGTAAGTGGCTTTATTCCAGGAGCATTAAGTGGATGTGTACTTTGGAAAAGGCCTTTGTGTGCATCTCCACTCGTGGCAGGATTTTATGTCAACTCACTTCTTTGAGTCAGAAACTTAAATACAGTGATTAATATCTTTTTCTGCCTGCAAGCCAAAGCTCCACAATTAGCAATAATGTGCAGGTGATAATGAAATTTATTCTATATCCTGTGTCTAGTGACAATCTGAGCTGCCTGATCATAGCTGATATTTTAGGGACAGGCATTGAGGAACTAAGATTGTTTAAAAAAAAATAGATGATTTAGCCCTGCAGGAATGCAGTCATCTGAAAAGGACCTCTGATAGATGGGGAAAAAATGCTTCATTCCTCCATAACTAGGTCTCTGCAGTGGTTCCCTGTGATCCACATAACACATGTCAAAAACTGAGTTGATGTGGACCAAGACTTGGCAGCTTTTAGTGGCAAAGCATCAGCCCTGCAGTGCTGGAAGAGCTGGCGAGGTGCTGGGGCTGAGGCAGCCCCACTTAGGTGATAATTTATGGCTACCTGTAACCTCCTCGAAATAGAAACCAGTCATATTCTCTCCAGGGAAGTGAGAAGTGACCAGACAAACGTGAGTTCAGCCAAACCAAGACTTCATATAACTTTGCAGAAGACAAACACTCTCTGGTACTGACATTAGCAATGATGTGGCTCTTAGAAAGGGTTTGCCTTTAGGTTGTATTTATTTTAGTATTGTTTGCTTGTGCAATTTCAGAAACTGGCAGTTTATAAGAGTTGAAATAGAGTTTTAACTCTTGGACTTTGATTCTGTTTATTTAAAGCTTAAAAAAGCCTCGGGCCCAGCCCAAGGCAGAGCAGTGCTGTGCACTGGGGTTCCTGCACTCCCAAGGGGTGACTTGCTGATAATTCCAAAGGTGTGCTCCTGAAATCATTAGTCACTGCTGGTATCTGTCCCTGTCAGGATTCCTGCAGACACTCTCCTGGCCCCACCCTGTGGTTTGGCAGCACTCTGCCCTTCCCTGGTGTTGTCCTGGCCCTGCTCTGGGAGGGAGGTGGGTGTTGGCAGGGACCCCATGGGCTGGGAATGTTGCTCCCTCTCCTCTGCACAGCCAGTGGGAGCTGTGAGTCCTGGGGACAGCTTGTGCTTTGGGAAAAAAAAAGAAGCAAACCCAGGGGTTGATCTGAGTCTTCTGACACTGGGATTGTGCCACCTTCCAGGAATGGAGTCCTCCAGGAATGGAGGGTCTGAGGGCTTCTGTGAGATCAGATGAGCTCAGCTGTTGGGAAGGAGTAAGGGAGGGCTCTCCAGCCACAGGTCCTTGGTCTCCTCATTTAAAAATTTATTGGTGCAAATAATCCAAATGTTATTGCCTGCCTGTAGCCACAGACTGAAGTTAACAGATTTAGGCTGAGAATCTCAGTTGAGATCTTCCAGTCCCTCAAAACCTGTGCTGAGATCAAGGATTCCACATTAAATTCTCTCAGTTCTGTAGGTACTGATACCTAATTTTGCTCTGAGTTATTCTCTTCTTTGCCTATTGGTCTGTTTGTGCTTTTATCTTTGAACATCTGCATATTTATACATTATTATTTATGAAAGTTCTTCATTCCCTTCCTGAAGGGAGTGCAGTCCTGAAAGGGGACAGGGACTGTTCATTCCTTATCCAAAATGATGCAATACAGCCTTTAGATATCCCTGAAACTCAGATCATTAATTCCATTATGTTTCACCAGTGAGGAGAACTTTATAGTTTCTCAGTTCTTTGTGGTTTATTAGCTCCTCTTTTGTGGACCAGCAGATTCAAGTCTTCTCTCTCTCTCTCTTTTTTTCAGTTTTCTTTTTTTTTCTGTTAAGCAACTCCACCTGGAGATGTGAAAACTTCACAGGCTATAAAGCTTACATCCTCCAAATCTCCCTATCCAATATTAAAAACATCTAAAGGAGGGGAGGCACCGCTGAAATAGTTTGAGTTATGTTTGGGAATGAACACAGGGATTGGATTTGTTCAACAAAATAGCCTTTGTGGTTTTAGGAATGACCAAGTGAATGAATCTGGATGCAATGGAAGTATGGAAAATAGCTTTTACCAGGTAGTGGCATGAAAGAACTTCTTTAAAACGGTGAGTAGAGTTAAAGCCATGTGGAAAAGACCTTAAAATCAGAGGGGACAGTGACATCTGCCACTGCATTTTGTTAATAGTGAAAGTCCTTCTCTCCCACCAATGACCTTTGAAAAGATGCTTTTCCTTGTAAAGGGGAAACATCTGTTTCTCATGTAAGTTAATACTTAATCTAAGATACACAGTAGAAATAACTTATCAAAAATAGGTTTGAGGCAAAGGCTGGAGGGATTGGTGTGTGTCATAGTGGAAACGAGGATTCTGTGAAATCAAGTCAAAAAACGCTGATTTTGTGTTGAAATATGTTTTAAGAAGCAATCTCAGAATATCCCAGCCCATCTAACAGGCTTATAGATGTGCTTGGTGAGCAATGAAAACCCAAGTCTGATGTCACAGGAGTGAAAGAGCCTGTGAGTGCACAGTTACATGTTTGAAACATCCCCATGTCCTTGTGTAGGCAGCAGTATGTGGAATTTCGTGGATCTTTATGCCTTGAAGGAAAACCTTATAACTTGTTTGCCTTCATGTTGCCATAACACTTTGTATCTTAGCAATAAAAATTGGGTAAATTTAGTGTTATCACAAGAAATTTGTGATCCAGAGATTTACTGTTCCACTCCCACAGTGCCTTTAAACCCCATGTCAGGAGTAGGACAGCAATTCCTGGCCTGTGTTAGGACCAATTTACCTCATTTCCTCTGCTTCAGCAAAGTGAGAGTGAAGAGGTTAGAAAAAAACCCAAACATAAAACCAGGAGGAAAACTATTGCTGGTCTCTGTGTGTGACAGTGTGGGATGAGCCCAAAGGTGGTGAGGGTTAAACCCGGCTCAAATCCAGCTTGTCACTGTTGTCACCTCTCATCTGGGTGTCTTTAACATGAAAGAACATATTGCTGTGTTAAGGACCAAAAAAAAGGGGGGGGGAATGCACTCATCTGTGGCCCTCACTTGTGCCAAAGGGTTTTTCATTCCCACCTCAGCTCTGATTCAAAACGTGTTAAATAAAAATCTCCAGGAGAGTATCCAGAATAGATAGACATGTTGAGGTCAGCATTCCACTTGGCATTTCCATGGGCCTCATCTCTAATTACTAAAGAAATAGTGAGTTAGTGAGTTAAAATACCCAGTGACTGGGATCTAAATCATTCCCACTCTGGATTCTGGCCTGAAATAAAAAGGGCTTTTCATTAGCGTGGCACAGATTTAGTGTCGTGGGACACAGTTTGTGCTCTGGAGGAAGTGTGGTCAATGGGCCATTAAGTTTGGAAACAGGAGGCATCTTCTAATCTCAGCTCTGCTGACAATAAATATTGGGGAGTAGCTTAACATGGATTCGTGGCAGCCATGCCACAGTCACTGGAGTAAACTGGGGTTTGTGATCCTGTGAATGCACAGCCTTCACATAATGCAGGGATCGTTTGCAGGTCCCAGAGGAAATCTTTCCTTTCAGCCCTGGAAGATGAGAAACCGACTGGGAGCTCTAACCCTGGTATAGATTGAATGGCAATTACTTGTGTTGTGGGATTTGATTTTTTCCCCCGTTGAAAATAAAAATGTTAAAATTAGAAAACAGTTCCTGAATTTTAATGGTTTCCCATTTAAAGACAAGTAAACCAACCTCCAAAGGGAGATGTACCTTCTGAAAGCCCTCAGGGTGTGCAGGGAAGGCTCCACAGCTGGGGAGAGCAGCACAGGGGTCCCTGGAAGCAGGGTGGGACAGGGGTGGGTGGTGCAGTATTTTTGGGGGTGTGAATCACACTGAAGAGCTTTAGATGCCACCTCTGGGCTGTCATTTGATGTGGTTCCAACTGCTGCTCAGTCCCAGCTTTGAGTTCTGGAAGTGGCTTCACCTTCACAATGTTTCCATGCTCAGAAGCTGGTCACAGGATTCTGGTTTGGTTCTGGCTGAAAAGACGAGGTGAATACTTTTGAGGCACCTCTGGAACTGGAAACAAGAGGACAAAAAATTGCTCTTCAAGAATTAAGGTTCTGGCTGTTCACAGCTTCTCATGTGCCAGGGCCACCTGCATCTGCCTGGCAGGAGGGTGAACACTGCCCGGTGTCCTTCCTCCCAAAGTTGGAGAAAGAGTTGTGGCAACCTGGAGAAAGGCTGCAGGCTCTTCTGCATCTCCCCCCCTTCCAGGGTGGCCATACCTGCCATGTGTCCTAGGAAAAGACAAACTTGGGGAACATCCTTGGCAGAACTGGCCAAGGGAAAAATCTTAGAGTGGCTGTGAGAACTGCCTGCTGATCCTTCAGGTTTTGCAACAACAAATTCACCTTCAAAGTTTGAAAACTGAGAGTGTGTTTCAACCCAGGGTCTTTCAGTGCATCGATGGAAAATAATGTGCTGCTCCCGGTATTGATATGTTTGGAGCTCTGTGCAAAGAGTTAAGTTATTGTATATTTTAGTTTTTTAATTGACTCCATATCTGCTGGCAGCAGAATAGACATTGATCTGGTTTTTTCCTTTGCTTTATTTAGGAAAATACAGCACATAGTGTTTACTCTGCCTCCATACAGCATTGCTTTGTAGGGTGAAAGTGAGGGCGAGACCACAGTGAAGAATTCCCTCATTGTCAATTTTAAAGGCTTCATAATAAATGGTAGGCTTTTTTGGATGGGAATCAGAAATGTTTTCGTGACAGTGTTTTGCTTAACTTTTTGTATTCAGATGGGATTTTCTAAATGCTGGTTTGATCATTTCAAAATCTCCTTCTGGCCACCAACTACTTGATTAAATTACTGCAGTGACACTGGACCTGACAGCTTTTCAAAAGGGATTTGACAGCTCAAATTGGTGAGTGTAAACTCAAATTTAGTGGCAACAGTCATCATTCTCCTGGTGATAGCATCCAGCCTGCCTTCCAGTGGGAAAGGATGGGGAACTGGACCTGTAATTCTACACAGAGAGGGGCAGAACTGTCTCCACACTGGAGTTTTGACTGAGAAATTGAGCATTGAGTTCAGCCCCAGAGGGAAATGTAAAGGAATGAGTGCCCAGAATTGAGCTAGTCCATGTATTCCATGATTTGCCAGGCCAAAAACATGAATTAATGGCACTTGACTCCTTGTGATTTTCCCTTTCCAGCACGATTTCCATAGATGTGGAGCTGTGTACTCCCAGGACCCTTAGCAAGACCTTCCTGGTCCCTGTAAAGGGATAATGGTTTGTGGTTGCATATATTCTGGGAGGATTATATTGATTTTTTTCACATTCCCCTGGGTTTGAGACAACTTCGGTTCACTGGTCTCTTCCCAGCTCTGCCAGTGCTCATGCAGTCCTTTCAAGGGTTACTCTTTCTTTCCTCTGAAAACTGTCCAGGGCCTTTGTTTGTTTTTCCTCCTGCTATTTTTTTATATTTTTTTTTCTGGAGTGCTTTGTTTTTGGAGGTCTCCATGCCTGGTGCAGCTTCCCTGTGCAACAACTTGTGCAGTGCAGCTCCCCAAACGAGCCTTGGCACAGGGCTCACCCCACCCCAGTGCTCAGCACTCGCCCACTGGAGAACGTCTCGAGTAAAGGAATCCTTTGCAAGGCATTTGTGCTTTCCCCAACTGTAACAGCACAAAGCAAGTGTGATCTTTGTGATGGATGAGCAGCTGAGGTATTGATGCCTTTTGCCATACACTCAGTACCGAGTTCATGCATCTCCTAGAAGGACCACTTGTTGTAATGCGTATTTCTGTCCCTTCTTTTTCAAATGGCAAAAGTTCCTTTGGAAAAGAAACCTTGTTACCCTCAATGCAATGCAAACCACCCACGGAGCCTCTCGCTGCAGCCCCGGCCTTGCTGGGCTCTGCTTGTTTATTTTCTCCAGGATCACTCACAGTCCCAGGACTATTTTGCTTGCGCTGCTGAAAGATGTCCTGGAGATCTGTTTTATCATCTTAACACCACAAACTGCTTTCATTCTTTCAGTCCCTCTTCCAGAATATCACATGAGTGGCAGGACGTGTCCTGCATAGGGAATTTTTAGGAGGCAGAGCTTTACTGGGGAGGTTTGAGGTGTTCCCAGTGGTCCTGACTGAGTGACTGTGGTGGGCTGAACTCATCACCTATTTATTGCATTTATCCATTAGCTTGGATACGTGCTGGTGAAAACCATTTTTGCTGTTTCTCCGTGTTCCTGGTGGTTTGGAAATTCTGCTTCACTGTTGCATTGTCAGTTTGAATTGAGTGAGCTGATGGAGGAATATATCTTTAGTTGTCAAAATGTCTTCAGTTTACTTATTGGTTCCACCTCAGGGGACTGTCCTGATCGCAGGGTGTTTGATCAACCTGCTGATCATCATCCTCTGAATTGCTGTGACTTTGTGGCAGAAGAATCCTGTGGGGTTATCCAGCTTCAGAACACGAAATACAGGTTTAACACTCTTTCCCCCCTCTCCCCCTTCTTCATGGCTATGGCTTTGGGGCTTCCCAGGAACTTTGGGAAGGGGGTGGTCAGCAGTAATGCAAGTCACCACCATTTGTGTTGTTTAGCTGGGATTCTTTGCTTTGTATCTCTGCTTCTCCCCATGAGATATGTTTTTCTCTTCTCAGTGTATAAGAGTGTTTTCCCTTCCCTGGCATAGAAATAATATACTCAAACATGCTTCAGTACAGGAAATCCTATATCCAGCATGGGGAGGAAAGGCCTTAATCAGTCCAAATTCCATTGTGTTTATATCAGTCCTGACCCTCGGTGTCACTGGGACAAAGCTTTGCACTCTGGGCCCCAGGCACTGGTTGGTGCTGCTGGTTCACAGCCATGTCACTGCCAGCCCACCAGCCCTGCATTTGCCAGATTTCTGCTCCCTCAGTTATTTTTCATGGATGTTGCCTGGCCTTTCCATGGGAGGGGCTGAGATAAGGGGCAAGTACACAGAGAGCTGCTCTTAATTGCAAGCTTTTGCCTTTTTTGGAGGATAGGTTAATCCCTCAGTATTTCTTGAGTAGGAAAGGCTTTCATAAGAGAAAAGAGGATAAATCAGGAGAATTTGTGATCGATTTCACAATCCCTATCCCTGTTTTCTGGGCCAAGCTGGCTGCATCATGCCTTTACAAGGATGATCTGGTCAAGAGGGAAGGAGCCCAGGGAGATCCTGGTCCTTTCTGAGGTCTCAAAGATGAGATTCTGTTGTGTGTCGAGAGCAAAGGTCCACGGTGTGAGTGGCTCAATCAGCAGGATCATTTCCAACCAGCCTATCTCATTAGTGGAAGCTTTAAAGAGAGGGTTGACTCTCCATGGAAGGAGCCCTGCACAAACAAACATTCCAGCAGCACCCTGCCTTTAGCTTTCAATGTGTTTTTTATCAGGCCCTGAGTTAAACCACTGTCCAATTATCTGAAGGCATGACTTTCAGGAGACATCCAAAACATAATTAATGACAACTCAGTGCCTTCTCTGCGTGGGGAGGGAGAGAATCTCCCTGCTCTGTCTTAAAGAGGCAGCTGTGTGTAGGTCACCCAAGGGTGTCCCAGCAGCACGTGCCCAACAAGTGCTGGGCAGTGCTGAGCTGGGCCAGCCTGGGATCCCATGTCTGGCCCCTCTGGCTCTCTCTGAGGTGGGGAAGGTGACTGAGGGACATGAGCAAGGCCCAGAATGAGAGCTGGCTCTGCACTGGCTCCAGCCTGATGCTGGGAGCGGGGTTGGAGCAATTCCCTGTGGTGTCTGTGGGCAGTGAGCAGAGGCCTCTGCCTTATTTCCCCCTCCTTTCTCTCTCCAGCTCTTTCTTCAGCAGCTCCCCAGGGCTCCTCTCTGGCTGCAGGAAGAGCAGGCTCAGCCCAGCCCAGCACAAGGCTCTTCTCCCTCCTTCCCTGGCTGCTGCCCATCCACCCCCTCCTTCCCTGACTCCTGTCCATCCATCCCTCTCCTTCCCTGACTCCTGTCCATCCATCCCCCTCCTTCCCTGGCTGCTGCCCATCCATCTCCCTCCTTCCCTGAGTTCTGCCCATCCATCCCCCTCCTCCCCTGGGTGCTGCCCATCCATCTCTCTCCTTCCCTGACTCCTGCCCATCCATCCCCCTCCTTCCCTGGCTGCTGCCCATCCATCTCCCTCCTTCCCTGAGTTCTGCCCATCCATCCCCCTCCTCCCCTGGGTGCTGCCCATCCATCCCCCTCCTTCCCTGACTCCTGCCCATCCATCCCCCTCCTTCCCTGAGTTCTGTCCATCCATCCCTCTCCCTCCCTGAGTTCTGTCCATCCATCCCTCTCCTTCCCTGACTCCTGCCCATCCATCCCTCTCCTTCCCTGGCTGCTGCTCATCCCTCTCTCTGACCCTGCCGTGGCTTTGGCTGAAATACTTTTGAAAACTCCATATACTGTTGCTTTCTTTAGGGAAAAGGTTGTGATGGTTTCACTGAGATTGTCCCATCTGTCACCCCAGGATCTGCCAGTAGCTTTTACTGGGGAGCAGCCCTGTGCCTTCCCTGCACATTCACATCATTCCCACGTGTGGCATCTGAGGACACTCTTTCTTAGTTTCACATTTTCATCTTGTAGGTAACAAAAGAAAAAGTCATTTCACCAGCACTTCCCTGAGTGTTTAATTAAAGCCATGTATTTATGACAGGAAATGGGAGCCAATATTTGACCTCTGAAGTGTTTATACAATGGATATATCACTTTTTCTTACCTCATCCCATGTTTGTGTACAAGACACCATGTCAGTACATTCCCAACACGATGCAACACTTCGTTATAAGATAGACATTTAAAATAACAAACTATTTGTTTAATAGTCAGGGGTATCTGCTGTAATTCTTGGACTGGGAAATGGGCTGGCCACAGTCTTTCAGATGCACATGGCATCAGTTCAGGTACTAGTATTATTGTTATTTTTTGCCAAATAACCAAATTAACATTGAGCAGTTTGGCTTGATGCTGAAAAATCCACTTTTGGAAGTGAATTAGGTTTTTTTTCTTTTCCTTCCAAGTCCTGGCACCATCTGCAAGGGCCTTAACATTGGAAGAAATAGATTTGGATGTTCTTCAAAGAGCTCTGCTGTGGTTCTGCCATTTTTAACTTTTTACCTTGCTGTTCTTTCTCCCCACCTCTTCCCAGGGGAAGTGAAGGTAAATGATTGATACTCTGTCTCTCCTGCTCACTTGCTTTTTTTTTAAATCTCTTTTGGCGAGACTTCTCCAATGTAGAAATATTTACCAAAAGGAAAATCACAAGGGCGGGGGAATGAAGAGAAAAAAAGGGAATGGAGAAATAAAATATAAACATTCAGCAGTCCAGGATGGTGACTTTGTTGGGGAAAGAGGCAGAATTGTTTGCAGAACCTAATGAGATTTAGGATTGGATTTCCTGTATCAGTGGGCAGCCGCTGGGGAAAAGTAAATTCCCTGCACTTAATACACTTTGCAGGAGAGGCATTTATCTTATGGTGTTTGCAGATGGCTGCACCTAAGGGGTCCCAGCCTCAGTAGGTGCCTGCCCCCAAAGAAATTCCAACAGCCAAAGAAGCAAAAAGAGGCTGGGAAAGGAATTAGGAGCATGGAGGAATGGCATGATGCACAGGGGAGCTAAAGGTGTTTGCTGGAAAGCTCTTATAGATGGGGTGAGATTTAGTCCATTTACAGTTGTATTGGTCACACTTTATGTGCCAAACAGACTGACTGTCCTGGGAATTTTTTCAGTGTTTGGAAGGTGACTTTGCAGGTACACAGTCAAATTCTGCATTAATATTTTTTTTACCTGACGGGAGCTGATATTTCAGTTCAGATAAAATATCCAGATTTACTGCTGTTCTAGAGATTTCTTTTCAGAACCAAAGCATTTGTGTCCAGGAAGTGCCAGGACATCTCACCTAGTCCAGCTTTCACTTCAATTGTCTTGCACCATCCCGACTCTGGGTAGATAAACTCCAAAAGAAAAAGCCTTTTTATAGCCAAAAATTCACTGCGAGCTTTGGGTAGAAATTTTTGTACTGTTGCCTGTTTTCCTGTGTTGTATTGATTTTAGTTCAGAGAATGCTCTAGAAATTAATTTATAGCCTAGGAGTTGGCCTGTAAGAGAAGGATGTCCCTCCATGGACACAGCAGAGCTCTCCTGGTACATGTGGGAGCTGCATCCACACCAGCTTCCACCTAATCTTAGGCCAGGGCGAGTTCTTCAGATTCCCTGCAAGGCTAAACAAGGATAATACCCCACAGGATGAAACTCTGAGTTTTAATTCTTCAAGATGAAGTTCTTCCCATCCAGGCAGGTGGTTTTGCAGGATTACCTGGGGCAGCCTGGCCTGTCAGGCTGAGCATTGCAGTGGAAACCAGGGAACTGTGGGTTCTGCTTCCCTCTCCAAATCCTTGAGAGAAAATCCTGAGTCACTCAGACTTGTTTTTGTATAATTGTACCAATATATGGATTTTTGCCTTTCCTCCTGCTAAGCCACATATCACACTCTCACGCCTTGACGTCAAGGAAGGTTCTGTTTTTCACATCAGCCTATGAAAAGAGTCTTGCCAGATCAACTCTGGCAGCTGTCAGCAGCCCAAGGTGCAGGAAATTCTTCCTTTGGGGAAACCTGGCTCAATGAAATGTCATCTCTGACGCTGAGGTAGAGGCAGAAGACCCAGTGTAAGGGAGGCAGAACTTGTAGGACTGTGGTTATTGCTTGGCAGCTGAAGGTAGCACTTCTTGCTCAGTGCATGGCTGATGTGTTCAGACCTCTGGCTGGGGGGGGAGAGTGGCAGAGAGACTGATGTTTGATTCCTGGAGTGAAGTTTCTGCCTCTGCCTGGCTCTTTTAGCCACCTTGTGTCAGAGGGAAGTCCCAGACTTCCACTTGGAAGAGTAAGTGGAGCTATGTCTGGTTTTACACACCCAACTGGAGTCAGCTGGTTTGGAAAAGGATGTGTCTTGCATCATCCAACAGGCTAAGGAGGCAGATATTCACCTCCATCCCTATGACAGAGGTGCTCAGAGAGCAGGGGCTGTACTAAAGGTGCAGCTTCTGAGCTAAAGGATTGACACCCCACACTTAGCACAGGCCTTGCTCAGAACATGCACAGAATTTAATCCCCATCAATTTTAATGACCAGGCCACTGTGATTCCATTGCTCTAAAAATGTCCTCAATACCCTGTTGGTTTGTTCAAGCCAACCTCTGTTTCCCTTTGTGATACCGATCCCTTTTCAAACAATCCTCCCCCTTGCCAAAACAAAATTCTCCCTGAGACTTAGTAATATTTTTTAATATATAGGCACAAAACAAATTTCCTTCCCCAACCGTTCGTGTGGTTTTTCAAATCATTAAGGGAGTTTCCTCATTCTGTGATGTCAAGAGTCACCCAGATCAAAGCCTTCACTGATATTACAATTAAGCACTCTGCACCATTAAATTCACTTTCCACACTGTAATTTTTATAATAGGTCGGGAAGGAGCTTCATGGTTTGATTTCATTCCAGCCATGGCGCCAGATTCTGGTTTCTCATTAGCTCTTACACCGTGGTTTGTGAAATCCTGGAGTTAACAAGGAGTCTGAATGAATATTGGACTGGCATCTGTCCAGCTGAGTGGTGTTCACTGGACTTGCTGCATCTGGGATGTCAGGGAAATGATATGGTCAGGAGAAAGGAGCAGCTTCAAGATAAGAACAATGTCATCCCTCTTCCTTCTCTGAAAATACATTCCTGGGTGAACTGAGCTTGTGCACAGCAGATCCAAGCAGTTGCTTTAGTTCTTCATCCCTGCAGTAGAAATATCATGTAGAGAAACTCAGCTTGAGAGGAGAGAAGGGCCAGACTGAAAATGAGTCTTGTAGCAAAGGCAGAGAGGGAAAGGAAATAGGGACATCTTTCTTCCTTGAGGGATAATGGGGCATCTTCACTGCCACCAGGCAGGTGGCTGGAGGGAGAATGGAAATGGGGCACTGGACTGCCTTAGGTTAAAAAAATATAATCTAGCTGTTTGCTCTTCTTTCTGGTTGGGGAAGAATGAAAGGAAAGAAAGTATCCAAGTGCTCACCATTCCCATTAATGGATTCTGAATTCATTTCTGTGAACCTGCAAGGATGTGGAGTTGTGGGGCAGTTGGTACCAGCCCCACTGAGATTCAGTATCCAGCCTTCCAAAGGAGGACATGTCTCTGAGGGGTTCCTGATCTGCAGTGTCAACTGCATGACTCCCTGCACAGCACAGCAGCTCACTCAGGGTGGGCATTTCTTGAAAACTATTCCAGCAAATGTCAAGAGAGCTGATCCAACGTGAGCATTTTCAGGCAAATGTTTGGAGACCCGTAAGCCACACGTGTGCCTCGAGCCCTTCTGGATAATTTGTACCAGATGATGTTTATTACCTGAGTTTTTGATTCAGATTTGGGAGGAAAAGGAGAAAGTATTTGGCAAGTAGGGAGCCAGTGGTAAATTTACACAACCTCGTCCTAAACCTGCAGCAAATGCCACCACCTAATCTAAGATGTTCTGCTGAGCCAGGACAAAGCTTGGTCCTGCACCAAGGAGATTTACTGCCTGAGCATTCTGGGGCTTAGCTCCAGACTTCTGAGTCCTGCATGTATTTTTTAAAAAATGTCTAACGTGTTTTTCCTGGAAGTTCCCTCCACAAGCATCCCCATTCCAGATGCAATTTCACACTGTGGCCAGACAGCTTTAAGGTTTGCTACTGAGCTGGGGTTGTGACAGATGAGAGCTGTGACAGCATCTCTCCAGTGCATGTCGTGTCTCTCCCCACCTCAGTTCTGACAGACCTGGGGGTAAGGGCTGTGCTGGGATGAAGGTGTGGGTGCAGTGACCAGAGTTCCTCACTCCAGCAATCCACCAAAGGGTGCTTTCCATTGTCATAGAGGGGGCAGGACAGTCATCTATCAGTTTTACAGATTTTCTTGGACTAGGATGTGGACTCAGGAGCTTTCAGAATGAAAACATAGTGATAACCCAAAAGACTCAGACCCTGGGGAATCATCTGTTTCCTCCCATGGGCCACGTTTGGCCTCTGGTCCAATGAATCTCAAAGCTGAGAATCATTTCCATAGTGGGCAGAACCAGGCCCAGATCTTTATCACTGGAAATCTGCTCCTTGCTTTGAAGGAGTTTGAAGCCACCTCTGCTGTAAGGAGTTTTGAGAACTTCAACTCATGATACTGCAAATTAAATCAACCTTTTGTAACATATCCGAGTTCATAAACCAAAAATGGAGATACAGCCATACCTTAAATGAGTACTTTTGGCAGACCTAACATGGATAATAGTCTTAATTCAGTTTTGGTGATACTCTTGAAGACTTAATAATCCCAGCCTAATTTAGTGTGAGCAGCTCCTGAGCACAAGACAGAGCTTGTCTTGGATCCAAGTCACGCTGACCAGCTCCATCGGGAGCAGAGGATCTGGGCAGGAGTAACAGCTCCCTGTGCCCCAGGAGCCCCAGGAGCTCCCAGGTCAGGGGCAGGGGGCAGGAGAACCTGTCTCATGCAGCACACACAGGCCTGGACACGTGGCCACGTTTTACTGATTTCCTTCCCAAGCCTCTCTGTCAGCAAGTAAAGCTTTGAGAGAAGAGAAAACGCTCAGGATCTGTGCAGAGTGAACTCCACTGCTCCAACACAGCATTTGGTGCAGCACTTTCTCAGGGTTGTTCAGACAGAGCTCCTGCCTCCTGTCATTGACCTCATCCTTAAAAGTGTGGGGCTTCTCTGCTCGGGCTCTCCCCTATTTCTGAGCAAAGACCGAGGCATAAAAGCAAGAGTCCGACAATAAATTTTCCATCTGGTGTCCAAATTTCTGTTTGCCAGAGGCCAAATGCCAAGGTGTGGCATTGCTGGGTTTGCTCTTCAGCAGCAGCAAATTCTTCTCAAATGCTCCTCAGAAATCTCACCAGGTCCATTATCACATCCAAAATTATCTTCTTAGGACAGAAAACAGGAGTGGTGGCTCCTCGATTTGTCTAGGAGAAGGATTTTGCTGGAATACTCTTTGTCAGGATTCATTGCTGCTCTTTGCTTTTGGGGGGGTTCATTTGGCATCTGGTTTAAATTTGAGGCATCTCAGGGCAGGGCTGAAGATGGCACAGGACAGAGCCTGTCACTGAACCACCTCTGGGCAGCCCTGGGCTCAGGCCTGGGCTGTGCTGCGGGAGCAGGGGGTGATGGCAGGGAATGTGTCCCTGTTTCAGGGAAAGCAAGATGAAACAGGGGTGGTTCAGGCTGTTACATTCATGCTTTTGCTGAGGAGCTGTAGTACATCACAGGCTCTACAGCCTCACACCAGCACTTCAAACAAAACCTCTATTTTTCCTATCTTTTAACAGAAATCCTCTGGAAACTGCAGAACTGCCTTCTATCCTTCTATCTTTTATTTTTTTCTTTCTATTCCCTGTACATTCCTGCAAAAAGTAGGATGAAACTCCCCCTGTTTTAGGCAAAATATTTTGCAATTTTCCAATGACCTTGCCAATAAGAAAACGATTCCCCATATATCATGGGAAATGCCTGCTTTCTCACAGGGCTGTAACATTAAACTATCACCAGGAAAGGATTCTGCTGCCTGCAAGTTTGGCAGGAACACGAAGATCTTCTGGTATGGTACATTACATGAACTATGGGCTCGAGATGCCAAAAAACTTCACCCCATTTTAAATGAGCTCCATTTTTTAAACTCAATCAGCATATAAATTGCATGTGTTTCTTCCAGATAATAAGAGGCTCAGCCTCTGTCCTGAGTTTACATCATTGCCCTTTTTATGGGAGGAATCAACCCCCAGTTAACGGTTGAAGTGCTTAATCATCTCATCAAACACTTGGGCTGAGTCCTTGGGCCAAGGGTCGCTCCAGTGACCATTCTGCAATGAAGTGTTAATATTCTGCTGCCTAGACGTGTCCCTCTCCCTGGCTGGTGGGTGGGATGTGCCTGCCAGGAGCTATTCATTGTGGATGAGGAATGGTTTGTGGTTAAAGTACTGGCCTGTGTTGTGGGAGATCTGAGTTCAGGCCCAGATTCTTCTTCCATTTCCCCGTGTGACTGTGCTGTGAGCAACTTGTTTCATCTTTCAGGGCCTCGATTCTCTTTTGGTAAAATGGGAATAGTCCTATTTCCTTTCTTCCACCCTTCACTTTTACAGGATTTGTTTTCACTGTTGCTTGTTTATCACATCAGTAGGACACAGAACACAGTCACAGGACTGTGAAAACATTATAATGCCATCGCTAATAATTTAGTTTTTCACTTCATTTTTCCTATTTCTGTTTTAAATGGAGGAAGATAAGGAAAGCTTGATGGCAGTGCTGTCTGTTTATATGCAATGACCTACTTGTCCCAGAAAGCAGCATGGCCAAGAAATTGAAACAAGATCTTGTGAAGTGCCATTGCAAATAAATCTGCTCCACTTCCCTTCTGTCAAGGCATCTCACGCTAGGGAAGGCCACTGGGAGTCATTAATTGTATAATGGATATACTGGATTCTTTAAAAGGGCTGTTCTCCCAAAGATTAAAGCAATTATGAGTAAAGTGGTTTGAAAAGAAAAAAAAACACCCTAAAGCAAACAGTGTGAATGATAATGGGGAATGGTTTAAGGGGACTTCAGCACATGCTGTAGAAGTGACAGGTTTGCAGTTGTGGAAGAGGTTTTTCTCAGTGTGAATCAAACACCCCCTTCCCCTCCCTCAGCCTCAAGGAAATGGAAGCTGCTGTGTGAACATGGATAGGAAAACATGCACTTGGATGGATGTGAATGTGCAGGAATGAAATTAAAGAGAAAACAGGAGACTGATAATTTTGGTCTTTATGAGATAAAGATTGCTGAGGAAGGAAAATAAGGAAAATGGTTAAAAGTTGTTGATGGGGCAGTGGAATTGGCCACAGCAGCATCAAAAAAACAGGAAAATACTCAAAACCAGAATCAAAAATTCCCTGTGAACTTCCTCTCTGAGCACTGTTCCCCAGCAGCCTCCATAGACTTGATCCATGGAATTAACTTGGTAGGAGTGTGCCCTTCCAAGTCCAAGCTCCCTCCTGCAGCTCAGGTTAGGGGTCACCATCAAAACACGTTGGGACAGTGGTGGAGACACATTTCCTTGATTTCCCCAGGGAACTTTGGCAGTGGCAGCACTGACAGTGTGACTGATGGTCCAGTCCCTGCCCAGCCTCCTTGGGAAGGTTAAACCCCAGCATCACCTTTGCCATGGTGTGCATGCCAGGGCTGCTTCCCCTTCCACACCCAACCCCTGGAACACCAAGGCAGTGTCTGAATAGGTGAGACTTTTAATTCCCATACAAGCAAGTGATTTTCAAGCAGAAATATTTCAAGCTTGGAGCTTAACTTTTAACTACCAGTTTTTCTTTGCCCCCATGCAGTCTCCAGACGTACCAGAGAACAAGGGAATTGGAACTTGTGAGTTCCCATGGATTCCTTGCAGGTCTAGATGGCATTTTAGTGAAGGTATTGACACATGAAAGATGCATTTCACCAGCCTAAAACTAACTTGACACACAGCACAGCATCACAAGCTAAGCTTCAATTTATACCAAAGCAGATCTGGAAAATGAACTAAAATATAAATAACATCATTCTCTCAAGTCAAGGAAAAAATTCAGCTTGGAAGCACAGCAGACAGTCCCATGTGTTCACCTGGACATCAGTTCAATTTGATAGTTTGGTTTGTATAAATAATTTATTAATGTTTGTTCATCGTGGTTTCTTTTATATAAAGATGTGGCTTCTGAATCTCATATCTGTGAATAGCAGAGCCTGATTTCCTGCCTTAAATTCCTGCCATAAACAAGTGGATACTCCCTTTAGAAGCACAACAGCATTGAAATGCATTTGCTTGAAAGCAAGATCCAGTGCCCTGATAGTGCAGGGATATAAAACAATCCTTAACCTGAAGAACCTGTGCCTCTGCACGTGATCTTGTTCTTTTTTGAACAAAGTTATAATTAGCTTTTGCCAAATGTTTTGAATGAGCAAAGTCTTTCATCCTGTCTGGATGCCTTTGGAGTCACGGCAGTGACACTGTGGAACTTGTGATGGCCCTGCAAAGCAAATCCAACTGCACATTTACACAGGAGTTCACCACAGCAGCTTGGAGTGATCTGACAAGTCCTAAGCTGTGTCTACATGGGGTATGTCTGGTGTGTTGCTGAGAAGGGTGGTTCCTGCTGTTCCTCTGTGCTGACACCACCATTTTATCAGTTATTTTTCACTGGATCAGCTCCCTGCTCCCAGCTCAGCCACAGAACTGTAGGTCTGGCACAGGGCAGGCAGCAGGAGCAAGGAGTGAGGGAGGAGGACACGGTGCCAACAGTGACTTATGCTGGAACTAATGACCCTGTAATTGCATCGTGGGGTTTTCTACAACTCTCCTCCACCCCTCTGTGCAAGTTGAAAATAGAATGGAAGGCAGGAAGCAAAAAGTTGTGTGCAGAGTTTAGTCTGGGTACTGTATTTACAAGTCCCAGTGATAAATGATGTTTGATGCAGAGATAAGCACCAGCATTCTGTGGCCAGGTGAGGGCTGGGGCAAGCAAATCACACTCCAAGAATTTTGATCTCTTTCATTCTTTTGTTCCCTTTGAATTTGAAAAAGCAATAATCACGAAATTTTTATCTTGAGGTCTTGTTCTGCTAGCCCTCCAAACCCTGTTCTTGTGACCCTCCAAACTCACATTACAACCAGATGTGGAGAGCTGCCTGTCTCACCAGAGCTGCTGTCACCTTTTTGTGGGACATCAGTTCCATCTGAGGGCTCCCAGAGCCCTCACATTTCACACCTTTATGCAGAAACCATCAAAAAAGGAAAATAATGTAAGGCTTAAATTGCACATCATGGATAATTCATCAGCTGGCCTCTAGTTTTTATCTTGTTTCCATGCACAGTGTCCCTGTCTCAGAGAGAGATGCCCTGAGCTTGTGCGTTCACAAGTTGTGTCTTTGCATTTTAGGGGATTTCTTTTATTCTTGTGTCCATTACACTGGGGGTGTGCACCCGGGCAGTGCTTGTTTTCTTTAATATCCAAACATGAGCTGCCTTAAAAGGTTGTTGTCCTGCAAAGTCAAGTGCTTGGATGTTCAGAGCTGTCACAGTTAACCTCCAACTGACCCCTTGGCACATGTATTGTGTTATCTGTCTTTAATGACAGGTTACCAGGGGCTTTATTCCTTTGTTTTAACCCTTTTCCTCTGAAGTTGCTGGACCATTTGGTGAGAAAAAAACAGTGCTTAGCACGGAAAGCTTCAGCAGAAATGGTTGAAGTTTGGCAGGTTACAGGAAATAGTAGAAAGGGGTTGGTTTCGGCAAACTTGGACAATCTTGACAAAAAGAAGGGTTGCAACCTGTGTGTGAGTTAATACCTCCTACACAATTGTCCAATCCCTAATAAAAGCAAGGCTGAGACCACTATTTATTCAATAAACAGGATACATTTGATTAACCAGAGAAACAATTTGGCAGAACCGTGATTTATGTAAAAAGTTATTGAAAGCACAACTAAATTTAAATTAAAAAGAACACATCATCACCACGGTTAATATTTTTCTGTAGCCTAGTTTTGAAAACCATTAGTAGTAATAAACTTTCCTCCCATAAAATTTCTGCCATTTTAATTTCCAATTAGAACTTGCAAAAGATATATATGTGGCAGTAAAAGAAAAGAAATTAAGTCCCAGCCTGTGCTGCAGCCTGACACAATGATGCCCCAATGCTCATAAATCAGTTTCTGTTTGTTGTGAACCTCTTAAATCCACACTGGTAAGAGGTGTAGAGGTATTTGTCTCCCATGAAAACATTCTCCCACACCCTTTGTAATTAAAAGTAATCTTAAATTTCATCTAGTTCCATGAGAAAGAGCTTTCATACAGTAATTTGAGTTGGACTCCAGAACGCTGGAATGTGAGTTGAAAGCTTAATGAATTTACTCAATAAATCTTATTCTCTGTTTTTCTTGTCAGTTGTATCAGGGCATTACACATATTTTTCCTTGCATTGCTAGCTGGGGAATTTTTTTAAGAGAACCTCAGTGCGTGTTTTTCTGTGGAGCTGGAGTTCAGGTTGTTAATCCTGTAGCCTGATTGCTGCTTTTGGGGATCAGGGCTGGATGCCATTCTTCCCATGGAACAGGACTGGGAAAGCTCCTCTTGGTCAAGTGATTTCATGAGTGCTGTTTTAGTTTCTTGGCTCTGCAGTGTGATAGCTCAGCAGAGCGTTGGTCGTGCTTTCTGTGGTGGTGTTTATCCAGTGGGATTTGCTCAACACAGGCCTTGAGCTCTTCCAGCTTCTAGAAAAGGCTTGAGGATGGAAACCTGCTAAGAAGGAGGGGCTGTATATTCTTATTTTTTGCAGTGCAGCTGCTCATGGAAATCGTGGTGTGAACTCAGTGGTGCCAACAGGTGAGGAATGGTCTCTGTTCAGGGCCAAAAGCTCCCTGAGGGCTCTGTGAGACAAATGTTTGTAGTGCCAGGACAAGGGGAATGGCTCCCACTCTGACTGAGAGAGGGGATATTGGGAAGGGATTCCTGGCTGGGAGGGTGGGCAGGCCCTGGCACAGATTCCCAGAGAAGCTGTGGCTGCCCCATCCCTGGGAGTGCCCAAGGGCAGGTTGGAGCCCCCTGGGACAGTGGGAGGTGTCCCTGCCCAGGGCAGGGGGTGGGATGGATGAGCTTGGAGGTCCCTTCCAACCCAAACCATTCTGGGATTCTTTACTGCTCGCACTTGCCATGTGCTTTTCTTTAAGGTCTTCATCCTTCCTGTTCAGGTTGCCCTCACATGTGTTTCCTTCCAGGTCCACTGAAATTAGAATTAAAATGAATAAAGGAACACCAGGAATGATGAGAGTGGAGTGGGGGAGGGGAGCAGAAGGGTGAGGACAAGGAGAAGGTGGGAAAGATTGTCAAAAGAGTTTGGCAATTAGTCCTTTGGAGTGCCCTCACCATTCTCCCACACAGAACAATTTTCTGAAACTGGACAGATTTATAAAGATTACGGGAAAGGTTATTTTGTGCTACCTACTGCATTTGTCCTGTGTATAAATATAAACAGAGCCCAGGTTCCCTTATACACTTTTACAGGACATAATTCAGCAGTGCCCAGAAAGATTAAAAGTAACCAGGAGAACTTTTGTGAATAAAAGAAAATGCTAAAAGAAAGAGAGATGGGCAGGGGAAGGAAGGAGCACCACTCCCTGTTATCCCAGAGTGTTACAGGGAATACAGACAAGTTCAGATCCTCACTGTGGAAGAATGAAGGACAGAGCTGAGATTTTCTATTGCCAGAGCCTGCCCCATTTCTGGTGGTATCTGCAGTAGTGTGAAGTAAAGGTGAAAATCCCCCTTTCTGGTCTGGCAGCAGCACAAACCATTGGTACCAGCACAGGGACCTCATATCAAGCTAAACAGAGAAGTTGAGGTTGAGCTTTCCATCACCTCAGCTGCTTCCTGGCTTTTTTAGGATCAAACCACAAAACATTAAATTCCTACACTGAATTCCTACATGCTGCTGGCTAAAGCAAATAGAAATGGTTCTTTTATGTTGACAGCTCACAGGAGTAACTCGCAGCTTTGCAATTTTAATAATAAAAAATTATCATCAATGATCAAAAAGAAATGTCAAAACAGACAATCATAAAGGGCAATTGTGTGTTTAAACAGAGAGAGCCCCTGTTTGGTGCTGGCCTTTTGTAGGACCTCTTGTGCTCCTTCAGCTTCACTCGGAAGGAGACACAACACGGATCGACATCATCATTTTCCTCCTTCATCTTTCAGTTTGGAAGACCACAGTCTGTTACCTGTCAACACTGCCTTTATTGTTTTGTAGAAGCACAGGGGGAAAAAAAATGCCTTGGGGTGTTTCCATATCAGCAGATGTTTTAGCATGGTCTCTGCAGCCAAAAAAATATCAGAATATCCAGGTTTTTCTTACTCTCCCTATTCCACCTACAGCGACCTGCCGTTCAGATGGAACAGGCAGTGGTTGGAATGAGCTCTCTGTGCCTCACATCCCAGCCCTCTGTGCCTCTGGCTTAGTGCAGGGCTTGTGCCAGAGTCACCAAACCACGTGGTCCTTCATGGTATGGTTTACTGGGCACGGGGGGGATTGGTCGAAGGTTGGACTTTAATGGTCTTGGAGGTCTTTTCCAACCTTAATGATTCCATGATTGTTCAGGTTTACAGTTGTGCAAAGTTGCCCCCCCCAGATGAAATGACAGAACCCACCCAGCTGTGCTGGGCAGGTGCTGCAAGGTGGGGCCTCGCCTGCTTTGGCAGGAAGTTCTTGGGGATGTTTCTGCCACATCAAGTCCATCAGGATTTGCTGGATCTGGTTATGTGATAGCCCAGATTGCTGTCACTGGGAAAACTGGGATGCACTTTTAGTTTGCAGGCAGGAATTTTACCATATAACTGGTTCTCAGGACTCCTGTAGCCCAAGAATGTGAAGGTGGAATTGAGATGAAGCCACTGAGATCAGCAGCCAGGAGAGCCTCTCCCTGCAGAATTGATGTCACAAACACTGCATTGCTTTTCCCAGCTGTTTTGCTCTGTTAAGCTAAATTCTCCCCCTTTTTCATCCAAAAAGGTGACAAACTGCACTAAGGTCCTGGTGAGACCAACCAACCCATTTCACAGATGAAAGCCCACTTGGATGGCCAGCAGTTCCCTCTATCCCATAAACAACTCAGCCCAAACCCAATATTTAGATTTCTTTGGGGAAAAAAAAAACCTCAGGCAGCAAATTGTGATGATTAATGCAGACAGCACATGGAGGGTGATGGGGATAAAGGGCTCTTCATTTTTGACAGGTGCATTGTGCATTCTGGGCTCCCAGCCAAGGCACATTGTCATCAAATGTTAATCAAATCTGCAAATAATATACAAAGTATTAAATTGTGCTTATTCTTAGAGTAATTTGAGACATAAATTTATCAAGCTGTGCTATATGTTAAGGTGCCTTACAATGAGGAAAATCAGGAGTATGAGGCAGATAAGGAGATTGTGGCAACAAAGGGCCTTCAGTGAACCATTGCCTCGATTCAGGGAATGAATTTAAAACCTCAGTATTTTTGTTCAGAAGTTGTTCTGATGCAAACAAGTAAATCCACAAGTAAAGGGAAGCAGGCTGGGATGAGAACATATGGAATCTCCTGCAGCTGCACACTCAAAATAGCAATTTCTCAGCCTTCTGCACGTGGCTTTGCCCTTCCTTGAGGACAAGGACTGAGGCTGCAGGGCCCACTCTGGGCATTCACATCTGCACCTGAAGAAAAGCACGTGTGTTATAATCAGGAACTCAGTTTTCAAGCTGGAGGAGTTTCTGCAGCTCTTTTTTGTGCTTTTGCCTTCTCACCCTGCTTCCTGCCAGGATCCTGCTGTAGTGCTTTGGGATTTTCCTAATATTCTCCTTTGAGATCCAGGTTGTGATCAATGCTTGTGTCTGAGTGAGGGTATTCACAGAGTTACTGAATCTTTTGACTATGGAAACTCTGCTTTAATAATTATTAATTATTCTTTGCATTAAATGTTCTTTAATATGCAATTAAGAAATAATAAAAATTAAAGATAGTGGAAGCATCTAGTCCAGAGTGTGAAGATGCTATAGATCAGCTTGCCAACCACAGGAGGCCTTTCTTCCTGATCCTCATAAGTGGTTGCTGTGCTTGGATAACATTTTGAGTCCTAAATAGCAATGGCAGCACCTCTGAGCTGCCCAGTGCCCCCTCTTTAACACTGAGGCTTTCCTTCCCTTCCTGCGTTACAGGGATGGGAAGGAGATGAAGCTGCTCTCTGTTTCCAGGGCTGGTCTCTGATGGAGCTCCAACATGTCAAACACAGGACCCACACCCCAGTCCAGGGCAGATCTTTGCTGGAAGGATGAATTCTCAGGATGCAAAGGGCCAACATTCCACTGAAAATAGGGCAAGTCTGAGTTATCCATGTGAGGATGAGGAAGATGATGGTCCATTGCCCTGGGATGATGATGTGCCTCAACACTCTGACTGACAGGTTGCACAGATCTGCCAACACGTGTGGCCCCAAACACTGAGCCCCAAACAGAGCTGCTTCCCAGGCAGAGAACTTCCCACATGGCATGGTATTCCCAGAGCCCAGAGAGGTTCCTCCCTGGCCAGGTCCCAGAGGGGGGCTGTGGGAGAAAGAGTAAGTCAGCAGAGCCTCAGAATTTGGGACACCCTGCCTTCCTCGGGTCAAGAGTGCTTTCCTCGTGGTCTGGGAGGTGGGAAGGGCTGCTCAGTGTTGGCCCAGCACTGGGAGCTCCTGGGAGACTGGGAAGTGCAGTGGCAGAAGGACCCCATTGTGCACCTCAGACACCTCTTCCTTTTCCTCCTGCAGCTCTTTCCATGCCAGGAGCTGGGCACATCTCAACCCTAATAAATATCAGGAAGCTCTGGGACTTACCTTGCATTCCCCAGTGGAGGGAGGGGTTTGTGTGCTTCCCACATTGCCCCCAAAACACACACCCACTGCTGAGGTCTGTGCTGCTCTTCCCAAACCTCTCAGCATGAGGATTTTCAATTGGCTTTGTTTTTATTCCTGGCTAAATCCTTCCCAGTTTTTCTCTCTCAGAGTATTTTCCTGGAGTAAGCTGGAGTAAGTTTCTTTCCCACTCATATCAGTGGGATGGGAGATGAATAAGAGCATGACTGTAAAAGCAGGTGAGAACCAAACTGTCACAGAGCTCTGCAGTGAGGCCATCGACTCTCTAATGAGTCACTTCTTTCTTCTAGTGGGTTTTAGAGAGTGCAGAGTTTTAGAGTTTTAAAGAGGGGCTGGCAAAGACCTGAGCCTGCTCCTGCCTCTGCTGAGCTGCAGCATCGTCCACCTTCCTTCCCACCTTCCCAGCTCTGCTGACTCCTAAACCCAGGGCAGCTCTCGCAGCCTTGGCTGGAATTGCTGTGCTGCCTGTCCCCTTAGCAAAGCAGAAATACAGCAACCAAAACTCTTCCTCCCCAAGAATGTGCCTTGCCAATGGCCTTTGTCAGGGCCAGGTTGTTATCAGGATAATGCCTGATGTTTACTTTCCAGTGCCAGTAAATAAATCTCAGCCCTGCTTGACCCTTCGCTCTCCAGCCTCCCCCGAGCTGAAAACAAAAATGCTGTTCTGGATACAATCAACCAGTTTGGTTCAAGTCCTGCTTTTCAGGATCTGAGTCTGAAACTGGTGGTCTCTGAGTCTCTTAATGCCATTAAAGCTCAGATTTCAAAGATGTGTGCCTTGGAGCTTTTGGGTTTGATTTAGAGATAAGCCACTCAAGCTATGTTGATCAAGGGAGTGTCTTTATGTGAATTTTCCTTTTCAAATAAATCCAGGCCAAGATTTATCAGATCCTTCTAAAGGCATGTGTTACTGGAAGACATTCCTGCAGCTTCCAGCTTGTCTTTTTTCTTCCTTTAAGGAAGGATCCTGAGCTTGCCCTTTCCTTTCTCACAAGAGCAGGAATTCTGACTGGATTTTGGGCAGTCCATAAAACAATGACATGTCCTCATATGCTGGGGCTCTGTGTGATTTGTGAAGCCTCCGTGACCATTCCTGACTTTCCTACTCCTTTTTTTCCTTTATTAAAATTTATGAGAGTCTTTCTGCATCCAGCAAAGCAGTGAAAGGAGCCAGGAAAGGCAGAACCTGGTGGGAATTAAGGGCTTCTCATCCCCCAGCACAATGGGAATTAGTGGAGCTGTCTCACCAAAATGCCACAAGTGAAGCTCCTCCTCCACCTTCAGATGTAAAGTGTCACCTCTGACCACCTGCAAGTCATCCCTGACTGAGCTGGTTTGAGCAGCACCAGGGTTGAAAAAGTCTGCAGGAATTCTGAGTGTTTGAAACATTTCAGACATTTATTTCCATTTTTTTCTTAATGACATGGACTCTTTGCACTTCCTACTTATTTTGACTCTTCTCCACAAATTTCTACAAAATCAAATTCAGGCTTTTTGGGATAGGAGCAGACTCTGTTATTTTGGTAGAAATGATGCTTCTGTGTAAATGTTTTGGAGATTGCCTTTATATTTGTAAAAGAAACTCCAGATGTAGGTGGTAACATGGGCAGTGGAAGGAGCTCTGAGGAACTGTTGGGTCTGAGGGCACAGATGTTGTGGACTCTTGATATGGAAAGGCCTGAATCCATTACCAAAATGTTTTTCCCTCTTTTCCTCGTTTTTGCTCTTTTGCATTATTTCGTATTTAAAACAATTCACAAACCCACAAAAGGGCAGTTTCCTTCTCAGAGAATTCCGAGTATTTTATGTATTTTTTATGCATTTAAGACTTAGAAATTGGAAAACCAAAACCCCACCTTATGCTGTTTCCCCTCACTTTGCAGATTGCCTGGGCCAAAGGCCAGGAATGGGTAGTTTGGGCTGGATCATGGGCACATGTGGGAGAGTGGCTGGTGTCCACTTTGATGATCCAGAGACTCCTCTCCAGGGCTGGAACTTCTGGAGAGAACAGAGAGGTGAGGTCTGAGTCTTCCCAGGTGGAGTCACCAGTTCCCTTTTCCAGCTGCTCTGAATCCCCACTGTGGTTATCCTGACAGCTGCCCACACATCCCTGATCTTTTCCAAGAGAACCAAGTGTATGAGATAAATTTTAGGTTCAAGAACAGAAGAGGAAAGGCTGCAGCATCTCTCTGGGAGAAGCCAAACCATCAGGGCTTCTTTGCTTCACAAATCCCCTCTGAAGTAAAAAACCAAGTTCCATTTATCTCCCCATCCCATTAAGTTTTCAGATGTTAACTCTGTTGATTAAAACATCCCTCCCTCCCTGCCTTTTGTGCTCACTTTGCTTTAGCTCTGCCCCTACAGAAACCCTGTCAATAGAAATCCTCCCCCAAATCATTCAGTTCGCAGGGCTGTAGCTGGTAAAGGCTCTAATTTAGCATTTTAAATATTTGGAAAGTGTGCAGTGTCCTAAAGCCTGCAGGGCTGTGGGGAGGGAGAAGCAGTGGCTCCGTTTGGGAGGGAAAAGCAGGAGGCCAAGGGCTGGGGGAGGTGGGAATCTGTGGGAGCAGCCTGGAGAGATCCTGTAACCTGAGCCTGGGCTATTTAGGCAGTTTAATGCAGCAGCTCTTTTTGGTAACCACTAAAACGAGTCCACCACATGGCACGTGTGTACCCTGGGGTACTGCCTGCCTCTGTCAGAGAGTGTGTTCCCTGCAGGAGAATGCAAACCCTGCCATTCCTGGGGTTCCTTTGAAAAGGAATAATGTGGTTCTGATCAGCAGGGATATTTCTACCTCTTTTTGAATCATATATATACACACACATTATTGTGGGTTAGTGACCCCCAGCCCTGGTGGTCCCTCATGCCCACCAGGTGACAGTGGCATGGGCCAGTGCTACCTGAAGCCCCCCTGGGGGTGTGTGAGGTGTTCTCTGTCTTTGGCAGGTGTTTTTTTCTTCCTCCCCACTCCCTTGTCCCATTATCAAAGGCTGAGATCAGGTAGTCACCGACAGCCTGTGCAGCACCACCTCCAAAAAAGAGAGCAAAAAGTTTTGCTCTTAACCAGGTTTCTAACCAAATGGGAGGAAAGATGGAAATACCTGGAGAAAACTCCATGATTTGTGACCTTCCAGTGGAAAATATTCTAAAAATAAGCTACAAATACTTCACTGCGAAAGATTTCGGTTCCAACCAGGCAATAAGGTGCACTGGGGATGGATATTCCCAGAAGGAGCATTGTCCCCCTTTTCTTTCCTCTCTCCATCAAAGGAAATGCTGCTTTCAGCCTCTTGTTGAAGCTGCAGGTACATGGGATGGGGTTGGAGAGCTCTGAGAGCAGTGTGGGCAGTCACCTCCTCCTGGGGCCAGGGAAGGACAGCGATCCAAGGGGTGATAGAGGCTTTCCCAGCCCTAAGCCCCAGATAAACATCCCTCTTGATCTCATCCCCTTTCCCTTCCGTCTGCTTCCAGCCCCTAGACCTTCACCCAGACCCAAATTAGATGCTGTTTGCTGGAATGAGATCTGATTTTGGTGTAAGATTTCTGAGCAACAGTGCAGTTCCCTTCCATGAGAAATAGCTCCAGTATGTCATTACCCTCACAGCTAGAAGATTACATCTTCATTTAAGGTCCAATATGTCTAGTTGCAAGTTCCATTCATTAGATCTCATTAAGCAAGGTTGAAAAGTCCCCCACTATCAGATCCCTTTTTGAAGTTCCTCTGTGTAGTAATAAAATTGTCTCCTAATTTTTGGGAGACAGGCTTTGGAGAAAGGCCTAAACATAGCACTAAGCATAATAAAATGAAGTTTAAATTGGCAGAGAAACAAAAAAAAAAACCAACCCAACAACCAACCACCCAAACCCAACCCCGAAGCCCATCCCTTCCCTTCCCTCCAAGAACTTTAAGGAACTGAATTAAAAATGAAAGCTGGGAAATTTCAGGTTTGTGGTTGCATCCACCCACCTCAGCTGTCTGTGCTGCAGCTGCAGGAGATACTGAGAGATGGGTTTTGAATTTGCCAAATAAAACTGCAGCTTTCTTATCTGCCATGCACTGAGTTATGGTGGGGAGAGCACTGCCTTGGTTTGTGGGTTTCAGCTGGATGGCTGATGTTAATTTAAAATAGATCTTTGTGGTTTAATAGTTCACCATTTGTGGTGTGGTTATCTGGAGAACACAATTCTGTCTCTTCAGGAAGACAGAGAGTGGGGAAACAAAGCCTGTTCTGAAAGAGCTGTTTCAGACAACACACAGAGCTCGAGGCTGGATCACTGTGTTTTTAACACTCCTGTCATCCCTCACAGCCAGAGCAGGGGTTCCTCACCCCAACCCCTCAGTTGGATTCCAGCTTGGTTAATTACCCTCTGCCCACTTAAGTTTCTTCCTGCAGTTTCAACTGAATGTTATTTTTTGTTTCCTCCTTTGAAAAGAAACCCATCGTTAGCATAATTGGCACAGAGGGGTAGGGAGAGAGATCTGGGTATCTCTGAGAAGGTATTATTTAATATAATTAACTGGAGTGTGGATCTGCTGCCTCCCTCTCTGGATTCAGCTCCCAGCTCAGACCCAGCTCTGCTCCTCATTTTAAAGCTGGTTCTTCAGGTACTGGAGCAGTTTTTGGCTGTACAGGTCTCATCCTGTATTGTGCTAAGCAGCCCCAACTCTCACTGAAGTGAGTGAGAAGGGAGATAACTCAGCATCTCCCAGAAGGAGGGATTTGAATGCGAAATGAGCTGAGGGGATAGTTTTGGGATCAGCATTTGGTTCATGACTCTGGGGTTAAGGGCTTAAAATAATTCTGCTATGAACAGAGTTTTGCTACCTCAGAGCTAAATGTCTGAAAACGTGCCTTACAGCAGGAATCCAAGGCACTCTGAGGGATGACCACAAGTGGAATTGTCTGGAATAACCCCTCACTAACGGGCCTTGGGTGGATGATAAATCCAAATCGAGTTGTGCTGGACCAGCAGCAGCACTTGAATATTCCAGAATAAAGTCCCTGTGGCCAATTCATCCATTGGGTTTTCAGTTCTCTTTCCACCCAGTGCTATTGGGGATGTATTTCCTTGCAGGAGTTCACCTGGGGCTGGATTTCACCTGCAGTAGAATGGCCAAAGCAACAGGACCCTGTCTTGTTTTATTTATACAAATTAAGCAAAGTGTTCAGAAAGAACATTTAGTGTTTTAGTGTCCATCATTTCCTCTAAATAACTTCGACTGTCTGAATTAGTTGAAGCCCCTGATGTATCAGAGGCTGAGAGTGTTTCTACATTGATTTGTCCAGTATTTCTACACCAGTGGAACGTCCCTCCTGATGACCAGGCTCACCTAAGAGTCAAAGAACAACAACATTAACATTCTGACTCAAACAGCAAGCTAAAAACAAGTATTTAGAGTATATTGTTCTGAATATACTTTATTTATACTAAACCCTAGTGTTGCTTAGCAGGACCTGTGGAGAACGATCATCAGGAGATGCCACCCACAGATCTGCATGGAGTGAGCAAACCCCAGAGGGGGAGGAGGTTCTGGTTTGATATCCATCCAAGAGTTGCTCTAGAAACAAGGCTAATAACACTTCTGGGGATGGGCTTTTACTTGTGATGTCTTTGGTTCTCCCTGGCATTTCACGCAGAACCAGGAAATGGAGAAAGGTGCATCCAACATCAAACAGCTTTCAAGGAGGCATTTTTGCCTAATATCCCAAGGAAATGAGGCCTGTGTGATCACACTGCCTCTGGGGGTGTATGTGTGTGTCTAATAGCTTTTGAATTCGCTGGCCAATTTCAACCAAATTTAGCAAAAAAGATCTCAAAGAGGGATCAGTTCCTACAAGCTGGGGGAAAACAGGTGGCAGGGCAATGAATGGGAGAACCCCTGTTAGCACCTCACTGAGGGAGGGATTCACATGGGGAAAGGGAGGTGCAGAAAGACTGGGAGTCAGACAAGTGGAAAATGAGCCTGTGTTAGTTTTGCTGATCATGGATGTGCTCTGTGAAATCCCAGCATTGATGAGTTACTTGTATTTGTGGCACAGTGCATTTTCCAGAGCACGAGAGCTCTATGGAACTTCCCTTTTGGTCAGCACCTCTGTGGGAAGAGATTGGCTGCTTTGAGGGGGCTGCATTCCCGTGGGGAGCCAACAGTGCCCAAATCCTAAACTGGGCAGGAATGGATTTCATGTGAGATTCCCCAAAGAACCTTCTGGGACAGCAAAGTTGGTTGTCAAAGCCTTTAAAGAACTGATCGATTTTTAGTCCTTGCTTTGCTGCCTCCAGGGAGATGCAGCCCTTTATTGGTAGAAGAACATATGGAATTTTAAAGGGCCCAGGGGCTTTTTGAATGATATTTATAGGGACCAACCTCTTTGAGCTCAAATGTTTGATTCTAGTGCTCTCTCTGGCTGTGTCGCTAATAAAGCTTTATATGCAGAATTTAGAGGGACACCTAAGCTAACACAACTCCCTTAGGGAAAATCCTCTGGAACAGAAATCTGCTGGACTGAAATGGAAGGGCACTTGTTGCTGGGATTCATCATCCAACAGAAAAAGGTCCTGGAAGCTCTGTATTACTTCCTGGGTGGCTGCCTGTGCTCCAGCTTCTGCTGCTCAGTCTAGAGAACAGTTTATTTTGCAGATGGAGCTCAGCCCCAGGTTCAGGCATGTCCAAGGAAGGAAGGAAGCCTTGGAGGGTGTATTTGAAATGTTGAGGAATGGGTAGGAAATACTCAGATACTTCTTGGAAGTGCTCAGATATTTCCTGGTTGGCTCTGCACCTTCTTAGAGCTGTTTCACACAGGCTCAGCATGAAATCAATCTTATAATTATCCCAGAGCCCCATTCCCAGTCTGTTGGGTCATGTTGGGAAGAGCAGTTCAGTCAGTAGAGCTGAGGTGCAGCACTTTGGTTAAAGGGCTTTGGGCACCATGTGTGAAGCCCTGGGTTAAAAATTTAAGTGTTGGCAAATGGAATTTGCAATTTACTGGCTTAACTCACCAGCTGCTCTCCTGGGAATGACTTCAGTGAGCTTCCCTGACTCACTGCTACAATGGGCAGATTCCAGAACTTGTCATTTCCTTGGAGGAAAAATATTTGCGGCAGAATATTGGATTGATCCATTTTGATTGAGCTTTGACCAAGTCCTGTGCTGAAATCACAGATGTGCTCCAGCTATAGAGTTCACTTCTCTGCAGGCACACACAGGGACACACTGGGTCCACTCACTGCTGTGGCAGCCACTTTTTTTCTTGTTTTATAAAAAAAGAAGTTAAATATCCAAAATGACAGTTGTGACAAAGTGGGTGAGATTCCTGCAGGGAAAATGGGGGAGACAGGGTGGATTTCTCCTCTGAGTCCTAACAGATATGGCATTCACACTTGTTAGTGTTTGGAAATTAGTGCTGAATAATGTTCATGTGGCTGCACAGTCCACTGGCAGTGCCTTGGCCACATGCAAGGAAGGAGTTTTGCAAAGCAGGGGTGGCTCATGAACCTTCATGAACCTTCAGCTGCAGAACAGTTTGGCCTTGATATGCAAAGCTCTTGGATTATTAATGCAAACTACCTTGTATAGTTACATTTCTATCAATGAAACTCCTTAACATTAAGTGGATACTGCAGTTCTTCCCAGGATTGGGCAATGGTGGGCAACACCCTGGAGCTGGTGCCTGCTCATGTTGTCACATTTTAGAATTCCTGAGCCTCAGCAGTGTTAGTTCAACCTGTGGGGAAAAGTCCTTGCTCCATTCAAGTCACAATCCTGCATTTTCACCTGAGCGACCTGGGATAGTGGAATGTGTCCCTTCCCATGGGGGATGGAATAAGATGGGCTTTAGGATCCCTTCCAACCCAAACTGTGCAGTGATTCTGTGACTTCACCCTAAAAAAGACAACCAGGGAAGCTGTCAGGGTATGCTTTTCTCAAGGATACTGCAGTTGGCTGACAAATAAAATAACAAGCTTCCAAGGCCAAAATGCAAAGTTGTCTCTGTTCTGCTCCCTCCACATCTGTGAAAAAACATCACGACTCTCTTCTGTTGAATGTATTGAGCAACTATGGGAAGGTTTGGGGGCAGTTTCTCCTACTGGCCTCGATTTTCTATTTCCAGCAATCAAATAATTCCAGTAAGGCAGATGAATGCAAAAAAAAAAAAAAAAAAAGGCAAGAAAAAAAGAAAACTAATCTTAGGAAGTGATGAAGTTGGCAGTTGGGTGTAATAGAAACAATGCCATTTTTATTAAATGCCTTTTCAATAAGAAAACTCTTTTTTTGGGGGTGTTTCAGCTGTCTGTAATAGGCCAGAGTAATCCCTCACCATACAGACTCATCTGAAAAAAATTCCTACCTCTGTATAAAACAGTTTATTCCTTCTTCTCCAGGAAACAAGGGTGGAGCGTGCAGAAAAAGAACATCTATAAATCATGTCTTTGATGCCAAATTAATGAGATGTGAGTTATGAATCATGTGGTAGGATGAGCAGGCTACGACTTCCATTATCACAACTGACCAACATCTTTGTTTGCATTAACTGTTCTCATTCCATTAACACATTTTAAATTAAAAAGTGGCACATCTGAAAACATCACACTTTGAGGTTTCTTTGAAATACCTGTTGTAACAGGCATTGAGGAGGAACCCAAAGGCTTGAGCATGTGTTGCCTTTTAAAAAAAGCCATTGATGTTGGGATGTTGGGAAAAAATCAAGTCTCTTGGGGTCTAGAGTATTCCTGGGTTGAGAATGAGTGGTTGAGGGAAGGGTAAAGTAAGTAAATACTTCATCTCTTTCATTTTTCATCCAGGCATGCTTGGAATCCTTCCTCATCAATAGAGGTTTTGCTGGATGTTGGCAATGGCCCCCAGGCAATGCACAAGATTAATAGGACTCCCTATCTAATTACAGGTTTACTGACGGATATTACTAAGGCCCCAGCAATGCAAGGTCCTTACCTTGCACTTTTCCCCCTGTCTAGAGCTCACAGAAAGAAAAAGAGGCAGAAAACTCAGCTTAGTAAAGGAACAAGGCACAACTTAAATTCCATTTGCAAGTATTTTGCTCCAAAAGCAGCACAAGTTTAGAGGCTGCTTGTTTTTAAACAAACCATCCAGGTTTGTGGGAGAACTGGAAGGTTTGCAGTCTGGAGGAAATATTAGGGAGGAACAAAAGGAGTTTGCTTCAGCATTTTTTGCTCAGTGGCAAATAGCTTGAATCAGCTCTTGCCTAGGGATGCTCCCAGGCAGAATTTCACCCCTTGCTCTGCCTGGGCCTTTTCTTACTTTGCTTAGGAACTGGGTAAAGACTTCAGGAATTAAACACAAAACCAAAGCCACAGACAAAACAAAACAGCCCCTTCCCCCAACTAGATGTCAGAATTGGAGGTAGGAAAATGCCATCTCTGTTCAGATTTGTAGCTGTGGCAGATTTTGGTGATTAAAGCATGAGCTGAACTGGGATTTTGAGCCCTGAATCCAAAGGATGTCAGACCACAGTGAATAACTAGGGGAAAATAGAATACACAGGTTTATTATTTTTTTTACTTTTCCATCCTAAAGTGTTGTGAGCCCAGTGGTTTTACTATCTCCTTAATTCCCCAGAGTCTGTACAGCCCCAGAGTCTGTACAGAGCCATGCACAGGCTGTTGTTGTATTTCCCTCCTAGGTACACATTGGCTGGAAATTCAAATACTTTCAGCCAACTTTCAAGCCTCTGTAGGTGGTTTTCTTTCAGGGAAACAGCTTTTTTTTTCTGACAACATGACACGAAGCAGTGACTCAAGACTCCTTCCCACATTAAAAGGGTCCTGGAGGAACTTCTGATTGTTGCGGAAATGCTGATTTAAGGTTCCAGGATAATTTTCGTGGACTGGTTAGATGGAATTAATTTTCATTTTACATCTTTTCTTGTATAATTAATTGGGTTGAGGCAATTAGTGGAATTTACTGCTGTCTCCTGCTGTGCTGGGGAGGGTCCCCAGGAGGCACAAAGCCCTGTGCTCTGACAGGGACCCTGCTCAGGGCCCTTCCAGCTCAGGGCTCCGCCGCTCCAGTCGCTGTCCAGGGAGAACTGGGAGAGCAAAGCCTTGCTCCACTGGACTTCTCACTCACTCTTTTCCTCCCCTTTCTGTGTGTTGTCTTCTAATAATCCCTTCCCTATGAATTCATCGCCCGCAGCGCAGACATTAGATAAATAAAGCTCTCGTGGGCTCGGAGCCAGCCTGGGTTGCATAAATACACCGAGGGCTGGAGTAGTTAGGCTTTGCTTGCTGAGACAGCTTAAGTGCTGCTTGTTACTGGTGTGGAGTTTCCTGACGACTGGAGGAGAGTGAAAGAGGACAGGCAGGAGCAGGGAGGGGTGATGGACACGCTCGGGGCTGCTGCTGTTTGACTCCATGTCAGGCTTTCCAACGGGGGATGTTTCCCCCTCCCCAGTTCCACCTGGGGTGGATGCAGTGACACTGAATTTCGAGTTTCTAAGGCAAGAGAGGTGGAAGGTGTCTGTCCTCTCCTTCCCAGGGCGCTCAGGCCACTGCTTTGAGGCACATCAACAGCTGTGGGATTGCAACGGGACAGGGACAAAAGTGCGAGGGAAGGAACTGAACTGCCTGACCCCACAGCCTGTAGGTGTCTGGGCTGAAGATGGCAGAACCTGTTTGCCAGGCTTTGGCTGCTTAAGAAGGCTCAGAGATCCTTTTCTCGTAGTAAAACCCATACATGTCCCAGGTTCCCCCGGCCGGGGCCGAGGGGAGAGGGCTGGAGCTGTGATCCTTGTTGTCTTCTTCCCCTCCAACCAGGGACTGCAGGTGAATTCTCTTCCCATTTTATTCCAGCCACTTCACCAGCTTGTGTAGGATTGGGAAATGCAAAAGTTGTTGCTCCTAGATTTTCCTGGGCTTTTCTTGAGCTAGCACCATGAAATGTCTTTTGTTTCAGGCGTCTGCTGTCATTGAAGTCATCGTGTCCCCAGATATTAATTACATGATCCAGGCTCCCAGGCTTTGGTTGATACATGGATACATTTATGAATGACCAGAACCCTCCAGGGACACATCAGTCTGCAACACACCCCCAGTTCACCCCAGATACTGGTGGGCTCAGGGTCTGTGGTCCAGGCCCTCAAGGAATCCCAGAATGGTTGGGGTTGGAAGGGACCTCTGGAGATTATCCAGTCCAAGGCCCCTGCCAAGGCAGGGTCACCTGGAGCAGGTGACACAAGAAGGTGTCCAGAAGGGATCGGAATTTCTTCAGAGAAGGAGACTCCACACCCTCCCTGGGCAGCTGTTCCAGTGCTCTGCCACCCTCATGGCAATAAATCCTTTCTCACGGTGAGGTGAGGCTTCTTGTGTTCTAGTTTTTGGCCATTTCTCCTCGTCCTGTCCCTGGGCACCACTGAACAGAGTCTGGCACCATCCTCTGACACCCCTTGGAGATATTTATATGGATGGATGAGATCTCCTGCCCTTCTTTTGCTGGGAGCTGGCAAAGCTCCGTGCTGAGGCCAAGCAGTGATTTACACCAGGTGAGGATTTGTCCCCCACAGGTTTTTGTGTTCTGAAACACCAGCTCCTGACTCAAAAGAAAGCAAACAAACCCCATTATCCTGCAGCACTGGGCAGCCTGAAGCCATTAGTCCAGCAATCAGGGTTTGCTGGGGCCGGGGTTGTTCTGGGCAGTCACTTGTGTGTCTTGTAACTCACAGCTGAAACACATGTCAAGGAACTCAGGCCTGACCAACGTTACTTGGCTCCAGGCTCCTTTTCAGCCTGTTTTCTGTTTGGGCAGAAAGTTATTTGGAAACATTTGGATTGTGCTGCATGTAAGTGTCCTCCCCGAAAAGGATATTGATGACCTGGCACCTTCACAAAGAGCTTTGTGCTGTGTTATTCCACCCTCTGCTGAGTGTAACAGGGCTCTGGTGCCAGTGGACCGTGGTTCTGTAAAACATTTGGAAATGCCAATAAAATCAGGGACACGGTTTGGAAGCTGTCGGCTGGAATTTGCTGGTTGAGCTTAAACAAGTTGGGCATATCTGTTTACTCCTGTTTTAGTTGCCAAGGTGTAGTGGGAGCAGAGCAAGGAGTGTGTCTGGGGGATTTATTGGAAATGTTTGGGAAGGGGGAATCTATAAGGAGCCACGCTAAATTTGTCTCCTTATCCTTGCTGCCAACACATTTGGGTCATCTTATGTCATGTTGTAGGGAGATGGTAGCTGGCCCTAAGGACACTTTACTGTTGCCCATTGGAAATACCATCCCCAAAAGTGGCTATTTCACTCTTCTGGGTTGTTTATTGGCTTCCAGATGAAACCTAAGCCTGAGTTTGTGAGCTCTGGAGGGCATTAAGGATCTCTGACAGCTTTTGGCAAATGTAGGGGCATTAAATCCAAAGGCTTGGCTGGATTCCAGATGAATGAGTTTATTCTGAAACCTTTAGGTCTGCCCCATACTTAAGGGATTTTAAGAAGTTTGGCACTTTTTGGATCTTATATGAGAGACTTGCTCAGCTCACACAGAGAATCTGCTGGGGAAAAGACTTTTATCTCAGTTTTCCTGACTTCCCAAAGAGCTTCTGGTCGGATTGAAGGACAGGCTGAGGTTTGTAACAAGTGATTCCCAGAGCACTCCTGAGCTGTGGGGTCCTCAGAGGAGCGCTTGTGAGAGTCTCCACTGGTGGGAGAGCCACACTCAACCTCCCTCTCATCCAAAGGGGAAACAAAACCCCTGTCTGCTTTACCTGGCAGTGTATTTTCATGGAACTTGAAGAATTTAATATCTCTGATGCTGCTGAGATTGGCCATTACAGAGTGTGAGCCTGGGAATGCAACCAGGTTAAATAGGAAATGTGGAGCAGTGGGCAGGGTGATGCCTGGTGCCGCATCCAAGAGTCAGAGCAGTGCCAAGGGTGATTCCCAGCAACATTTGTGCTAAGCCAGTCCTAAAGAGCAGATATGGCTCTGCCTGTGGGACACAGGCTGAGTCCCTTCCTGGGGGAATGTCATCCACTTACAGAAATTGGGACACTCCCATGGGACCTTCTTGAAAATCCCGATGCTGCTTGGGAAGAGTCTCTGGCTATGGAGCAGTGCCATGCCATGGATTTTCACACTGGCTTCTGGCTCATAAAAAAGGCATGGTTTGGCTAAACTCAAATCCTCAGAGGCCTCAAATCAAGCATTGCTGCCTGTGACACATCTGCTGAGCTGATCCAAGTCGTGCTGCTGCTGCTGTGTTTGCCTCCACAAAAAGAAGCAGGTGCCAAGTGCATGCCTTGGCCCTGGAGCAGGGAAGCAGATACCTCTGGGAAAGGCTGGCCAGGAAGCTCCCTGTGGAGTGGGATTTTGCCTGCAGAGTCCAAGAGCATCCCTGGGTATGGCCATGTCTGGGAGCTTTGTTAACAGCCCTGCTAATTGCTTTGATTTGTAAAGTGAGGGGCTCAGGAAAGCACCGAGCAGGAGAAGGAGCATAGATGAAAAACAGACCTTGATGAAGTGTCTCATTAACTAAAAAGGCAGGAATTTCAGGCATTAACCCACCCCCCACACGTGTAGAAGGCTGGTTATAATGTCTTGGAAAATAGGCAATAAACAGATGATCAGAGCACACCTTGGAGTGGATTCAGGTTTGTGCTGCTTGTGCTTTATTGGGGTGTAGTTCCACTGACATGGAGCTGGGGTAGGGCAGGATCCGAGCTCTGGCTCTTCTCTCAGCCTCTCAACCTTGTCCCTTTTCCTTCTCATGTGCTAAGCTCACAATGAAGAAAATAGAAAGAGGATCAACTTGATCCAGTGTAAAAAAGCCCTTTCCAAAGGCAGCAGAGCTCAGGGAGGCAGGATGGATCATCCTGTAGCCAGTGAGCATTGCCACATCAGTCTTTGCTTCCCACTTCAGTCATTCCACAGAACAAATAACAAATTCAACCTGATCAAAACTGACCTGTTGGAGTTTGGGTGGCTGGAGCTGACACCTAATGAAAGGCACTGGGATTCTCTTTGTTTTTGCTACCAGAAAGGAAAACAGAACAGCTACATATCATCCATCTGAAAAAAGGCTGTAATTACCACTCCCAGAAATTATTTCTTATTTAATGAAATGTCTCTTTAGGCTGAACAAAGGAATTTTCAGAGAGGAGAGCACTGAAGGGCGGGACAGAGAACACAGACAAGAACACAGTTCAATTACAGGGAATAAAAATCCTCTCGACATTCTGACGCAGTTTGTGGGAGATCTCATTAGAAACTCTGCCAGGCCAGAGCAAAGGCTGCTTTTTCATCCAGATATTCTGGATCTATTTATACTGACCCCACCACTGGAGCCACCATCTATAGCTGGCCAAGAAACAGGGGGGGCATGCAGCTCCTTCCTGCATGCAGGGCTCGAGAGAGATCTGCTTTCTTTCCTACCAGCAAAACCCTGATAAATTCCCAAAGTACAGATGCTGCCAAGTCTGGGAACACCCTCTCCCTCATTGGAAAGGAAAATGGCTGTGGATGAGTTGCTCTGGCAGTGGGAAAGAGGGTAGAAGTATCATGGAATCATTAAGGTTGGAAAAGACCTCTATGGTCGTTGAGTACAAGTAGGGAGCAGGCAGCCTTTGGAGGTGCCTTCCTCCCTCTGGAACACAGGGACCACAGGGATGGGAAAACCCCAGGGGGCAGATCACAGATGGAGGGAAGGGAGATCTGCCTTCCCTGTGTGGCTGCAGAAGGTGGTGTCCATGGTGGGAACCCCTGGCCTTGGCTTGTGCTGGAGGTTTGTTGATCCCATCATGGTGGGGAAGAAGCTTTATCCAACTTGAAGTGAAGCTCATAATCTCTCTTTCTTTCTTTGCCTTGTTTTTTTTTCAGTTCAATTTATCATTTTTATCTAAATTCCTCTTTTGGAAAACAGTGCTGCTGGTGTATCTTTTATTGCTTGGATTAAATGAATACTGTGCACTATAACACAGCAAAGTCAGGTCTTGGAGGAAGTAACGGAGGATTTAACCTCTAGCACTGCTATAAAAGCAGCCTTAGTAAAATCTGAGGTAAATAATGCAGCTGTGGAAATCACCTTCCTCTAGTTTATGCTGGGGGGCGGGGGGAAAGAGCTCATGTAATTAAGAAAGACCCTTAGCCTTTGGTGTTTTCACTGGCAGGTTCAGGGATGGAACATGGGATCATTCTCAGTACCTGAGGAAGGGGGCTCACGATCTCAAAACAAGGACACACCATTTCAGAGCCAGCAGGTCAGGGCATAACCAGCTGGGTGAAGAAAGGGCAGGGAAAGAGACAAATCTGGAGCCCAGTTACCACCCAGACTCAGGCAGCAGAGTCCACATCCTGGTGACCTCGAGACAGGCACAGCCAGGGAGGTGGGTGCTGGAGGAATGGGGTGTTTGGAGGCACAGAACAGCTCCTGGTGTTCCTGCAGGACCAGGTCTCCTTGGGCACTCCCTTTCCAGTTGGCTTGTTCTTCACAGAGCCTTGGCTTTGCTTTGGGCTCCACATCTCCCTGAAGTGGGACACTTTGGTGGCCCTGAGGCTTGGGCCGGTGTTCTGGGGCACTCTGGGGTTTGTTCTAATACCAAAAGGCAGTTTGTGACCAAAGAGAGACACTGTGCTGAACCCTTGACAGCCCTTCAGAGCTCAGAAATAGCAGCTCCAGGCCCGTGTTGTCTAAGCTCATCAATGACAGCAGGAAAACAGGAATCTCATAAACTGAATGAGGCTCAGGAAACTTCTGAAATATATGGTTAAACCAGCAAATTCTAAACTACCACTCCCCCCACGCTGGTTTGAGAAGCTCTTTGCCCTGAGGACTGTTGCATGCTGGCAATCACCCCAACATAATTAACTAGTTTATTCTGCCATATTTTGATAAATTCCAACCTTCACCCTCTGGCTCACCTTGTGAAAGCTTGGTCCATGTGCTGTCTAATTTTGTGGTATACAGGGATTTGTTATGCTCTTCATTAATTCTTTCACATTAAATGTACTCGGGGAGGAAAAATATTGATGGAGAAATAAATAGCAACCTTCTCACCAAGGGCTGTAGTTCTGCCTGGAATCCTGATTCACACGAAGCCAAGTTTTTCTAGTCTTGTGAAATCAGAGGTTTTCCTGCTACTAATTGATAAAACATACCTGTTTGCATTTAAAAACAGATATCCAGGTGCAACACATTGCTGTGAAAAATGCAGAACATGACCTCAGTAGGATTCAGCTCTGGTTTTGGGAATGCCTCTTTGGCATTTGTTAGCCAAGGCAAATGCAAATCACATGCTGGAATGATTAAAGTATTCAGCCCTTGCCTTAGCTAATGTTTTGACTCTGCAAAGTGGGTATAACTTGCAGTTGATTCCCTGTCAAAAACAGTTTCTAGCAGCAATTCTGGCTAAAAGAGTTCCAAAAATGAGTGGGAACTGAGTATCCCATTGCTTGCAGGCTGCTGATTAGTGGGAGCCAGCCTTGGGGTGCCATCCTGGGGGATGACCAAGGGGGGATATTTACTCAACTGTAATTAACTTAATCAGCCACTGGGTATCAGTATTGTCTCACATCAATATAAAAAAAGATTTTTTTTGGAGCTGAACAACTGGACTTGTCAAGACATTGCTGGGGGCACAGGACCTGCCTCATGGGTGTGTGAGTGGGGTGGGCAGAGGGAGAGCCTCCTCCAGCTTTCAGATCCCTCTAAAATACACCTGACCCTAAGCACAGCCCCGTGTCCATGTTCCTGAAGGAGAGGTGAGCAGCAGCAGAGGAACAAGGGGCAGGATCTGGGCCAGCAGGGAATTGCTCTGCTCGTGCTCCTGTCCAGCCACAGACCTTGGAAATCTGGGCACGCTGCAGGTTGGGATGAGCTCTTCCTCCCAGGAAAAGAGCTGTGCAGTGTTTATGTACATGAACTCTGTCACGGGTGTCAGATGGGATTTGGGGATGTTAATCCAAGGCACAGCCTGTGCTGGGGTTTGAGGAGTGTGCCTGTGACTGAGGTGGGTACAGTGTTCAATGACCTTAGTGGTGCTTTGGCATGAGCAGATGAGGAAGAACCTGGTCTGTGGAAGGTGGCAGGAGGTGGAACTGGATGAGCTTTAACGTCCTTTCCAACCCAACCCATTCTGGGATGCTGTGATTCCATGTGACCACTTACCCAGCTGAATTCCTTGGGCGTGGTGTCACTCCTTGGCTGCCGAAACAGGAGCTTGGGTTTGTGTTTAATGGGATGCTCCAACCTGGATGCACAAAGCCAAAAGGTGGTGCCCAGGTGTTCCATGAACGTAACTGAGACAGCCTAATTTGCAAGTTTAGCCCTCAGCCCACTGTAGAGTGGTTTGGGGGAAATCCCACCTGAGCCAGGTGCATCCCACTGCCTGGGCTTCAGCAGCAGGGGACTCTGGCAAAGGCTTGGGCAGGGTATTCCCTTGGGCAGGGTATTCTCTTGGGCCCCTTGTCTTCTTCACTAGGGCTGGGACTCCAACACTGATGGGAATTCTGCCCGAGTTTCCATTCAGTTTTGGCTCCAGGTAACAGTTGCTTCTCTCACTGCTGCCTTCCAGGCTTGCTTCCCTTTCCAAAATGCTAATTTAGCCCTTCAGTTATGTTTAAAAATAAAAGATCCTCCACTTCTCAGGGTATTAAAAGGCCAAAAGGAATATAAAAAGTTCACCAGACTGGTCAGTTCACTCCCTGCTGTGTCTTCCTGGGGCGTTGCAGCAAAAACACAGGCACCAAATCCAAAGCAAACAGCTTCTCCTCGGCCTCCCCTGGAGCCTCTGGCTCCCAGCTCAGTGCCCATCTACCTCCAGCCCCTGCCTCTCCACTCTGCTTTGGGCAGTGCCAGCATCTTCCCAGCCTCTGGTGGCATCTTCTGGACCTCTTCAGCCACACTCAGAGGCACTTTTTCCAAGACCTACATCATTCCTGTTCTTATTTTCTCCTGGCCTGGAAACTCCCCACCAACCTCTGGGCTGTTTGGGCACAAACCCAGCAACGAGGATTTTTCCCCTCTGGCCCCTTCTGGAGTGAGAGAATATATCCACAACCTCCCTGCTGTTCCTGCCATTCCCAGGCCACCCCACAAAGAGACCCTGCTGAAGTCCTCTGCTTGACTTTATTTCTGGTTTAGGACCAGATGTGGCATCACTGGAAGCTGTAGAGGGATTTATTTAAATGTCCAAGCAGGATCATGGCAATGCTTTGTGTTTCATGGAAGCTCTGTGAGATTGGTAAAACCTGGAGGATCATGAAATTCTTATTTCTTCCTCCTTGGTTAAGGTCTCATGTTGTAATACAGGAAACTTGGGTAACTAGTGCAGAGAAAAGGTTGGAAGTTTCACTGTTGGTTGTGACCTCAAGTACAAGGGTGCTCTGCTTTAAAATGTGCTGTGGATTGGGATTGGAGTTCCCAAACAAGATCCTTTTCCTTTCTTACAAAGGTCAGGAGGTGCCACCTTGAAGTAGCCATGGAGAAGGAGAGGTCTTGTTTGGATTGTTTCTGTGTTTGGGGCAGTGCCTGTCTCAGTTTAGAGCTGTTCACTGTATGGAGGCAGATCACTTACGTTGTTCCAGATGAACTGTCATTCCGCAGGGCTGATGAATCCCCAAGAGACACCAGCTCTGCAGTGCTTGTATCACTGCAAAAGGCTGAGTCAGCAAAGAAGACACATCCCATTCCTGGGATTAACCCATCCCAGGTTAACCATACCCTGCAGCTCCTTGCTGTCAGCTCGCTCTACTCTGTAGGAATTCAGCAAAAGCCATTTTATGGGCTCAGGACCAGGGAGGATCAAAGGCCACAATGACGTCAAGGACCGTTCCAGCCCATGCTCTGCGTTTCCAGAGCGTGAACCCAAGAACAGGATGGGAAGTAAAACTGGAGTGGAATATAAAATGCAGTGGGGACATGAAAACAAGGAAGGGGAAACATGACTCCAACTCATAGGCAACAATGTGTGACTGAATGAAGTAAAACTCTGACATGACATGCCCAGTGACCATTATTCTGCAAAGATATTTTTTGTGTTAAGATATTTGAGCCCAAGCAGTTTTCACTGAAGAACAGGCCTTTTCCCCATTAATGCTTATCCTGTTTGCATCTGTTTTGCTTTTTTTTTTCCCCATCAAATATCTTTTTTTCCCTCAACAAGAAAGACCCTAATCATTTCAGGGTGCTTGCCACCTACTATCAGTGGTTATTTTGAGGATAGCTCAGCAAAGCTTTCAAATATCTGAGCTGCATTAAAATGAATTGTTGGCATTCCAGCCCAAACCTCAGGAGGCAGGAATCTACCATGAGAGCATGGAGGGAAGCACTGTTATAATAAAGGATACATGTAATGAGGTTTGATGTGCTTGAAATTCAAAGTCTGGTTCACATTAGGAAATAGTCGCTGGTTTAGAAAAATCAGTCTCAAATTGATCTAATTAGACTCCTAGACAGTCTCAGTGTAGACATCTTCATATTGGTTTTATCTATTCTTAAACTAGTTTAGGTAGGATGTGTTGGGAAAAAAAGGCTCAGGAGCTCCTCAGAGGGAATTGGTTGCCATTTGCAGATCTGAGCTAAGCTGCCACTTCAGGTTTCTTCTCCGTATCTTGCTTCTTTAGCTTCTTGTAAATCCTTTTTGTTCTTTAACTCTGAACTCTTGTTGACTTTGGACACCGTTAAGTGGCCCTGGAGCAGAGTACACGGCTCTAGGGAGGACAAGGAGGAGGATGGCCATCCTATGGAAGAGGAGGAAGGTGGCCATCCCAATGGAGGAAGAGAAGGATGGCCATTCCAATGGAGGAGGAGGAGGATGGCCATCCCAATGGAAGAGGAGGAAGAGTAGAATGGCCATTCCAGTGGAAGAGGAGGAGGATGGCCATCCCAATGGAAGAAGAGGAGGAGCCATCCCAGTCATGTCGTATACAATAAGGAGCAAACCAGGAGTGCTGTGAAACTCATGTAGATTCTGAGCTCTTTTTATAAACTTGAAATTGCCCTCAAGGCTGGACATTCAGTGTCCTGAATGTCCATTCAAGCACGTAGTTCTGGTGGGGTTTCCAGGCTGGGATCCAGAGCAAAGCTGGATCCATGACAGATTCACAGCACGGGAAGAGCTGCAGATCCACGAGCAGCACAGGACTGGTAAAACCTCATACAGAACCAGTTGTCTTCAGTGCTGCTCTGCAAAGAACACCAGTGTGTCTTACTGCTTCAGCTGGACTTTGTGCTCCCAAGTGACAGCACTTCATGACTCAGTCCCAGAAGTTGCTCATGGCCTTCAGAGAGGCAGCATTCCAATTGGAATAATGCAGCAGCAGCCTCCAACTGCCACTGGGTTGAAGGATGGGACCATGAGATGTGACTGAAAGAATCCCTTCTAGTGGGACTGAGAGGCTCAATGAATCCTTTCTGGTGGGAAAGAGAGGCTCAGTGATTCCCTTCTGGTGGGAAAGAGAGGCTCAGTGTTGTGCTCTCTGGCTTTTTCTTCACAGGAGCAGGAGGGATGATGCCAATTCTGAACTCACCCATGGACTTTGCAGAGGTTAATGTACCCCCTGAGAGCGTGGAACAAAACTGTCTGTCAAACAAAACTGGTTTGGGGGGCAGGGAGGTGCAATGCATAAAAGCATATTATATTCTGTTGACCGGTAATTGTATAAATAAACCACCACTAAGAATGTTTATATATGCCACTCTGTTTTCTTATAAAATACAGGGAATTCCTGAAGCTGTGTAGAAATTCCATAGTAAACATAAAGTCTGGCAAGTTATATCCATCCCCTGGGAGATGGACAAAGATTTGCAGTTCTCTGTGGATCACAGGAGTGGGAGATGCTGCAGGTCTTTCCTCAAATGTCAAGGGCAAAACAGCAGAATAGAAAACTCCTGCAGTTCTGATCCAACATGCTCTTCCTGGGAAAAGGAGCTGTCATTCCCTGGGGTTAGGGAATCCCTCCTCCCTTCTTAGACAGCACAGGTGATGCTTTATGAGGATCAGTGATTTGAGCATGATGTTCTGGTGTTGAAACCCTTCCAGAGGGCAGGAGCATTTGCAGTTCCTCCTGTGTATTTAGTATGGAGAAGTCAGTGCTTTGCTCATATCCATGGTCTCAGGAACTAGGATGCACCAATAGGTTTTTTGGAAAACTTTTAGGGCACTTCTGAGGGATTCTGACAACGGGTGCCTGTGGCTAATGAAAGGTTTTCACATTCCTTTCCATATGCTTTGAAATGCCAGAGGAAATGTCCCAGCAACTCAAATTATAGGTGTTACTTGGAAGTAACTGCTGCATTATTGTTGAACACCTGGAATTGGCACCAGGCAAGCTGTGTGCTGGAAAAAGAAGGAATTGGACACTCAGCCACCCGTTCCTACCTCCAACAACCAGCAGCCCTGCCCTGGGCTTTGTTCATCTGCAGTAGGAACAAAGGGGTGCAAATGGTCATTTGGATGAACCTTGTCCCATTGGATGGTCCTCTCGTCTTGTTCTGTCCCTCAGATCTTCCTGTTCCCTGCTAAAACACCAAAGAATGTAGTTTCAATGTCAGAGCATTCATTCCACAAAGTTAAGGGAGGATTTGGATGGGAATCTTCACAGATATTAGAGATGTTCACAGAGGATAAATCATATCTTCCTTCCACGGAGAAAGGTAGCTGGGGATGTTCTGCAGTCTCCTTGTTATTTATTTAATTTACTCAACATCTTGACAGTAAAACCTTTGGAACCATGTTTGCCAAAGATGCTTCTGTTTCTTCCAACTTATCTCCTCTCAACCTGTCTAAGAAAAGCATTCTTGGCATGGCAGAGGCAGCCCTTCATCCCACTGCCTTGCTTTTGAAGTTGGGTTCTCCAGCACGTTTGGTACACAGCCAGGAAAGAAAAAACAAAGTCTGGTGCTGCCAGTTGGCTGCACATTCATTGTGCAAAGGTGGTATTGAAGGAAAGGCTTCCATTTCGTGGTGGGAGGACAGTATTGTTGTTCTGTTTACATTAATTACTTGGTGAAACACAGAAGCTGCAGTACAAGGTGAAGGCCCAGGTGTGCTCCCTGCAAAATTCTGGCAGCCAGATCCTGCTCTGATGGATTTAATGCAACAAAGAATCCCATACTACAGTCAGGGCTCTGCTTTTCAGGTGAGATCTACCAGGAGCTTACCTGGCAGTGTTGGTTTCATCACGGGAATTACCTGTGTCTCGTTTCCTCTCATAGTCAACCTGCTGAAAAAAAATCCCCTGACAGTGCTGACACAGTTTGTACACATCAGCTTGCAAAGGCCACGTGATTTGGAGCTGTTTGCTAATATTTATACACCTCTAATTGCCTTATCTGCACTGGTTTACTCTGGGTGAATTAACAATTGTTAAAAATAATGGTTGTAATGGGACTTTGTGAGTGAAATGGGACTTTGTGAGTGAAATGGGACCAATGTGTCCATTCAGAAGGACAGGAAAGAGAAAGTACAAGTGATCTGGGATCCAGAGCTTCTTATCCTTATGACACTCCCCTGTGGTCCCAATATCGATCCATCTTGACCACGAGGTGAACATAATACTGACTGAAAACCCAGCAGAGACCTCTGAGGAGAACTGCAGGCTGGAGACAACCAGGAGAATGGCTGGAAAATGAAAATTAAAATAGAGCAGGTCTAACCTCTTTGAGATATTGATGACAGTAGTGTGGCCTTGACACTGCAAGGACATTGTGGAGGTTTAACTGATTTGGCTGGTGTCCTGCTGCTTGGTGGGTGCACTGAGGGAGCAGGACTGGGGTCCCTTTCCATTGGGTGGTGCAGGAAGGATCTCTTCTGTCCAAGTGCCTTGTAATGTACAAGGTCCTAGTTAGGCTGGTACAAATCCCTTTTCTAGATAAGGCTAAAAATTCCCAATATTCAGTTCAAGAACCCCTTTGCCTCTGGTCTAAGACACATTTTAATGAGGCTGGTTTTAGCCCCAGGGCTCAAATACTAACAAGATCAAATGGCATCTTTTTCATAGCAGTGGCAACCTTTTTGTTCCAGTTCTTGACTGGAATTATCAGTTCTACTTAAGCTTTGTTTTCTAAGTGTTACCTTTACAGTATTATCAGGCTGTGAATCCTTGTCCTAAAGCTACCACTGGAAATTTGCTTTTGGGCTTGTGGTAAACACTTTGGAGGTTTCTGAGATTTCTTTTTGTCTTGGTGGCCTTTTTTGCTTTGATCCAGCTTGAGTAGGAGATTCCAAAGTGATTAACTTAGTAGTAACTTCATTAAGGTGGATATGCCACATGAGATATTATAGCTGTTTATTTCATGCAGAGACACTTTGTGAGTCAGCTGAAATATTGTATCTAAAACTCAGACCTTGAGGTCCTGCATGTTGTCCTCATTGTTTAGGGAACACTTAGTACAAGTGATGAGCTGAATGTCCTTCAGCCAGTAGAGCCAAGCTTGGGGGAACAGAGCAAACAGGACTGTGCCTGTTCACATGGGCTTTGCAATATCTACAGGTCTTTTTCTATGGGGCTGAAAATGAGCACTCAGGAAATAGAGAAAAACTTGTCAGAAGTAGTTACTTGGGTTTGCCAGCCACAGAAGTCTGGACCGAGATGGACTCCAGCCCGCTGGAGTCAGGGACCTGAAAGGTGGGATGTGTGGCTGCATTGCCCACTGTGTTCTGGCCTTGGTCATTGTGCTTGGCTGCTGATCTCCTGCTTCCAGCTAGGATTTGTCACCAGGCTCCTGAGAGCAGGGAACCCAAACAGCATCGTCCTCAAACATTTTGCAATCTCATTGTCCTGTGACATCCCACCCACGAGGAGCTGATAACCCCCCTGCTGAGGTCTGTTCCCATGTCCTGACACGAGGCTCTGTCCTGGGGGTGGTGGAACCCCATGGAAGCATCTGCCTGGCTTTCAGGGAAACAGGAGATGGCTCTGAACTGGGGATGTGCTGCCAGCAGCTGGAGTCCCAACCTTTTCCTTGCCTTGTTGCCCCATCAGAGCTGTGCTTTATGGAAGTCAGAGATCCAAGCTGGAGAGAAATAGGTCTGCCCATGTTGCTGAGCATGCTCAGGGGTAAAGGAAGAGCCTAGGCACAGCAGTGTGGTGATGCTTGAACACCCATCAGGGATAAATGCTGCTTTGAATACCCAGAATGAAAAGTCAGGCCTTGGGAAGAAGTGTCTGGGTGACATTTTGCGTTGTGCTTATAACCAGTGGGATAGAAAATCTGTTAAAGGCCCAAGAGGCTTTAATATCTTGGATGATGATTTACAGTTGTTTTATTCTGTGATTTATAGATGACTTCTTATCACAGAGGCAGGATACAAATACTGAATTTAATAAAAGCACACAATTCTCATTTCTTTCTCAGAAACTTATAGACAGAAAGGACATTCCACAATAAACAGCAGCCTTTTCCCAACATCTAACCACCCCCTCACACAGAGATTTGAGACTGCAGAGCACAGCCAGCACTGCCTGGGCATATCTTCCCATATAATTTCCATAATACAGCCCTTTCCTCTGACTGCAGTGCAGACTCCCTAAATATACAGCCTGTTACCATAATACTACATTCCTGCTCCCCCTGTCTGCAGCAGGCACCTCAAAATAACATATAAAGACTTGGCTCTCCAGAGTCCCAAAGGAAAGGATCAGGATTTTTCTGGCAGTGGGCTGAGCAGACCGAGATGGGCTCATCACCCTCTGGTGGGCGCCAAGAACTGATGTCTGTCCAGGGCTGCCCTGGTGATTTATAGATCACAGTTCACAGTCACCTCAACAAACTTATAAATGAGTGAAGGAAGTGAGCTTTATATGTGGCTGCCCCATCCCTGAAGTGTCCAAAGCCAGGTTGGATGGGGCTTGGGGAAACCTGGGGTAGTGAAAAGTGTCTCTGCCCATGGCAGGGGGAGTTTTAAGGTCCCTTCCAACCAAACCAGTCTGTGATTCCACGATCAGAGGAGGGACATGGCTGAGGTCACCCTGACCCTGCTGGGCCAGGCTGCTTCCTCACAGTTGGTCAAACCCTCCTTTGAACACTTCCTGCCTTTCCTGGGAACTGTAAGAGGAAGCCTCAAGTCTCCCAGTTGCAGCAACTGATGCACAGGACCACGGGATGGGTCGGGTTGGAAGGGATGATGCTGCCTGCAAACAGCTCGGTCTGTGTGTGCAGGTCCCCCATCTCCATCTGCTCTGGTTTGGGAGATTAACTCAAGCAGCATCAGCACCATCTGCTAAGTGCAAAAAAATTGCATTTCCACGTGGTACTTCTCTGCTGGGAAGCCTAAACCAGTGTGTAAATAGGAATTAAGCTTAGATCATCCCAGTGTAATGAGTCATTTTCATTAACCCTGTTTTCAGAGAAGTTAAATGACTTCTCCAAACAAAACCATCCTGGATCCTGGTGCTCCCATCCCCTCTAGAAGGTGTTGCTGCCTTGGCTCCTGGTCCTGCTCTCCTACAACAGCTGTAGGGTAAATCTCTGCCTTACCTAAACATCATTGTTAAGTATTTCCCAAGAGCTCTAATCTTTCCAGCTATATTGTGATTCTTTGATTTCTCCTCCTGTGCTCAGTAATTTTTTATTTTTTTTTTGCAAGTAGAAATAGCCTGAGGCAGAACTGGAAAGCAAACAGGATCACACTGAATAAATCCATCTTCACAGTTCTTTTTTTGTGTACTCCTTTCTATCAATTAGGTTCAAAGAAAGTATCTCCTTACTCTGCCTGGACTGTTTAGCATTTTTTATTAACAAAGTCCTCTTTTAGGCTCTAGTCCATTGAGGTTCATTAATCAACAATTGCCATGAAGTGAAAAATTCTCAAACTTCCAAAAATCTTTTTCTTGGAGTGAGTTAATACTAACAATGAAGTTTTCCTTGGCTAAGTGTCCCCTGCTTTGATGTGTCTGGGTGAGAAACTAAAAGCCACAAAGGTGTTATAAACTGGGCACCGATCACAGATTTAGACAGGCTGGTATGTGCTTTTGACCAATAAATATATATAGTATCACAAGAATTAGTATTTGGGTTGTGTGAGAGAGAATTTTTGGCATTTGAATGATTTTCTTATCAGTTTTTCATTAGTTGAACTCTTTTTTTTTAAGAACAGCAAGTTCCCCTCGGTGTCCTGAAAATGGCACTGGAACTGGTCACCCAGACCCCATTCCTAGAGTAACACTGGCTTACGTTATTTCTGGCAGGAGCCATAATACAGCTCTTCTTAATTTTGGGAGCAGGCTGTTATTCCAACATATGCCTGTGCAGCTCTGAGAGCTCTGGAGTGCCTGTGGAAGCCCTGGCACGGGGAGCTGTGCTGGCAAGCGGGAGCCGTGACCCTGTTCAAAGGTCCATCCCTGGGGCCAGAGCTGGCAGGAGGATCTGCCACGGCCCTTCAGATGGGAGCAGCGCTGATGTGCAGGCCTTGGCCACTGTTACTGAGGAGAAAAAGTCATTTTCTGTATAAACACAGGCACGGGAAAGGCTGGGGGATGGCTTTTGAGAGTGTAAAGTCCCTCAACCTGCTCGAGGCTGCCTTCCCAAGCAAAGCCGTGCTCCTGAGGGCAGTAAAATAAATAGGAAGGCTCCCACGGCTTTCCATGGGCCAGGGAAAGGGGGCTCCAAGGACCAAAGAGCTCCTGGGAGCAGCCAAAGTGCTCCAGTGCTGCTTGAGGCTGGCCAGACCCACGCTGTGAAGGTCAGGAGGAGGCAGAGCATTCCACAAAGCCAAGACTGCAGAAGGATGAGCGCTGCCCCTCCGGTGCCGACTAACCACAGACTCCAGCAGGCCTGTGCCCTCAGCCCAAGGGAGGGAGAAGTTCTGTCCCTCCCTGACACGTTCCTCGGGTTTGCCTTGACTGCTCCAATTGTTCTGACAGCGGGAAGTTATTGCCCACGTCATCTTTCCATGGCAATATTGTTATTTTTTAACCTACTATAAAAAGCGAGCAGAAACAAGAGGCGCTGCTCCATCCTCCAGAAATAAGATGTCGTGTTTACCACTGATAATAGTTACCAGGGAGCTTCTTCCTCCAGTGGGTCTGAAGTGGATCAACTCATCCTTCTTTGTTGCTGCTCTTGGGTGCCTCTATTTTTGCTGCCTGCATTTCAAATGACTGTGTTTTTCTAACAGTTAAAGGCTGCCTTTTGCACGCATAGCACATTCTATAAAACCTTTGGAAAAAAAAAAAATTGGCAGTGTGAATTCTCTCTCCAGTGGGGCTGGAAGGATTTTTTAAAGTCTCCTGGAGGAAAGAAAGGCCATGCCAGCTTTCTGCATACAAATTCCGAGTCGTGGTGATCAAGCAGCTCATGTGCACGTTTGATATTCACACACACACAGAGGGAGCACCAGCCCTCAGAGAAATGAAAGGTTTATGAACCAGAGCTTGTTCCTTATCTCACATCAGCTCATATTCCTACAGAGTAAATACTTCACTGCAGCAACAGGGCTCTAGAAACCTGCAGGGTGACATGGGTGAGGTCCACACAGCCGGTGTGTAGGACAAGGAGGCGCAGAGGGATTGTTGGAGGGATGTGGGTTCTACCTCCTGCCTTGCTGATTCCTTATTGCATGGAATCTCCATGGACACGGTGGTGTCCCCTTGGAGATCCATGGGAATCAGAAAATGCTTGTTCCTTTAGTGCTTTGGTGGGGGCAGCCTGGGGAAAACCAAGGGAAAGTGAATGGGAGTGTCACCATTTGAAAACTTCATAAAGTCGTAGAATCATGGAATGGTTGGGGTTGGAAGGGATCTTAAAGCTCATTAGTCCCAACCAGGGCCATGGGCAGGGATGCCATTCTCTAGATCAGGTTGCTCAGGGCCCCATCCAACCTGGCCTGAGATACACACAATAGTCATTTAATGACTTCTACAGATTTATTAATTCCAATGTAGTAACATTTAAAATAAATCTAACAGAAAATAGATGGGAATTCTTCCATAGTTGGCAGGATAGCTCCAACATTGTCCTTATTTTTATATAATTTTTATGAGGCTGTTTTTCCACCCTGTTTCCACTCTGTGGCTTTGCTTTCCCTGAAGAGAGTAAACAACTCAGTGCAGGAAGGTGATCCTATTTCCACTGTTAATGATTTGGGGCTTGAATAAGTGAGAAATGCTGTTTACAAAGAAAAGAAAAAACAGATAAATATACAAAAAATCAGAAGATCTGTTTGGCTTTGCAAACAAAAGTGGCCCAAAAATAAACAGGTCTACCCAGCAGAAAGGAGACTGGGAGGGGAAGTGGATGCCAACTGAAGAGGCAGATGTAAAGAGCATTTCCTATTTGGTTTAGCAACTGCAGACTTTTGTCTCCAGTCTGAATGCATTTCCTCCAATGATTCATCATAAATGTGCATTTATAAATAAACTCCACCTTGGCCTGGCACATCGATTGCAGGCTGGTAACTCAGGGAAATCAGGGAAAAAAAGCAGCCATGCTCCCCATTTCTGAGGGACACCTATGTGGCAATAGAAATTTATAGAACTGTTTGTTTAATTTACATTGAGGGATTGTGACTGTGAGAGATGGGACCTGTGGTTTCCTAATTTCATCTGAGGAACGATTCATTAAGGAGCTCATTTAAGCCAGCCCCGTGTTGTGCTGTCCATGTACAAATCCAGGGCCTTGGGTTTGGGAGCTGCTCCCAAGCCTTGGGCTGGGCTGGTGGGAGGCTGAGTGGGAAGAGGGGTGTCTTTGGGGCTGAAGAAAGGTCTCTGGTGGCTTCCTCAGGGACGTGGGGTCTGACAGTGCTGTCAGGAAGGTCCAGTGCAAGAGGCCAAGCAAATCCACGGTGTTTCCCCCTGTGCATTCCTTATGTTTGTTCAACCAGCTCAGGATAATTCCCAGAGCGGGGTCCAAGGCAGATCCCACAGCCTGGCAGCTTTTTACAAAGCCAAGCTGGAAGTTATTTCTTCCTCCTCTGAACTCTGCCCTTGACCCTGGTCCTGCTGCTTTTCCCACCTGGGAGCTGCCACAGGATCACCTGGAAAAGTTGTGTTTGTGTGGTTCAGCAGCCCTTGGGCTGTGCCCTGGCTGCTTCAGGATCAGGTCCCTGCCAGCCCAGCCCAGCTCTCCTCACCAGAGACCCCTTGGACTTGGTTCCTTACCATCTTCTCCCCCTCAGGGCCCTGCTCAGCTCCTGCCATGAAGACCCTTCCCATCTTTGCTGCCTTCTCAGCCCCACACTATAGAGTCATGGAATTGTTTAGCTTGGAAAAGCCCTCTCAGATCATCACTAACCCAGCACTAACCATTGTCCCCAAGCACCACATCTACATCTCCCTCCAGGGATGGGGGCTCCATCACTGCCCTGGGAAGCCCATTCCACTGCCTGACCACCCTGTCAGGGAAGGAATTTTTCCCAATATCCAACCTGAACTTCCCCTGGCACAATCTGAGGCCATTTCCTTCTGTCCTATCACTTGCTTGGCAGAAAGGTCAGTGCTGGGAGCCAGCCCAGCTCACTGGCATCAGTCCTGGAGGGCCACCAGCAATTCCACAGGCTTCTTTCCCTGCTTTTACCTCATAGTACCTGTAGTATTCCTGTAGTACTTATCTTATGGGATAGGCTTTGCAGACTGACTGCTGGGAACTTAAATTCTCACATAGTTGCATCTGAACTGTCTTCAGGGAGACATTTGCTGAGAGAGGTTGTGGACACATCATCCCTGGAAGTGTCCAAGGCCAGGTTGGACAAGGCTTGGAGATAGTGGAAGGTGTCCCTGCCCACGGGATGGGGTGGAATGAGATGAACTTTAAGGTCCCTTCCCACCCAAATGATTCTGTGTTTGAATCTCTCTCCGTTGGTGAGAGGTGGAGGAGTAGTTAAATGGATTTAGATGGTTTTTGAGAACAAGAGCTAGTAGATAGTAAATTTTCCTACCTTTTTTTAACAGATCCTGAGTGTGTTCAGAGCACTCCTGCACTTTACTCACTTGTGGAGCCACAGCAAAATCTGCAGAGGAAAGGGCTGCTCTCTCTGCAGCCACTGCAAAGATGCAGCACAGGGAAAACAAAGGCAAGGCAGTCCCAGACTGCACAGCACATGATTCTCTAATAAAAAATGTTTGGCCTCTTCTCAGGAATAACATGGCCATGCTTGTAGCTCCAAAAGAAGCCCTGAATGATATTAATACATTCATTAGAACAAGTTCAAAGAAAATCACCTTAATTAGCTTGCCTGGCTGAAACTGAGGTTCATTAATCTCAAGTAGATTAACCTGATGGTAATGCCATTAAAGCTGGCTGGGATATTAATGAAATATATGCACTTGCAGAGAGCCCCAGTGTCCTCCTGCCAGTCGTGGGCTGATAAAACCCCCAGTGCTTCCTGTGGCTGGGGCTGTTTGCAGGAAGACCTGCCCCTTTCCAGCCACCACCCGGGTCCTGTAGCTCAGCCATGGCCTTGCTTTAGGGACACACTGGAAGGGAGAGACAGCATTCCATGGAGAAACTGGGGAAAGCAGCTCCCTTTAGCCTGCTGTGCACAGCCCTTGCTGGAGCAGAGCGTGCGCCTGCACGTCTGGAGCAGGCAGGGATCTGCCCGTGCAGGCTCTTTACAAGGCAAACTGTGGCACAGGACTTCCCAAATTTGACCTGTTTTTCAGCTCTGTGTTGGTGCACAGTGAACAGTGAGGATCTAAAAGCTTCCAGAAACCCAGCGAAGACCCAGAGGGCTTAAAAAGGCCTTCTCCTTCTCCCCAGGCTCCAGTATTCTTAATCTCAACTCTTTTTAGTCTTTGACACATCATTAAAGTGACAGTTCAAGAACAGCTCTGAGATCAAAGGCCTGCAGAGCTTCTATCGTGTTGCAATGCTTTCGGCAACCCTTTCTCCAGGCCTGTTCCTTAACTCCCTCCCTCCAGCCAGGAGGTGGGATCTCTCCTGTGGAAGGCTGATGATGTCCCTTCCCTGCCCCTCAGTCTTCCCAGGGCTCTGTCCCTCTGCTGGGTCACCCCGGGTTTCCCTGGTCCAGAGCTCAGTCCAGCCAAACCCAGTGTATCCCCTCATTCAGGTGTGTGCTGCAGAAACCACCTCGGGTTTGGGCACGGCCATATACAAATCTATCCAAATCCAAAAGGGAACACGAGTAGTGCTGAGCAAAGGAAGCTCAGGAATCACTCATTTTCTATTTACATACCACCCTCTACCAAAGTCTTGAGTAACTTCTGCAGCTTCATTGATGCGTATTTATAGAAACCTTTGTGATCCAGAAGTGAAAGGAAATATATATGGACACGGTGCTGTTCTTAGGACAAGATCTGAGGACCTTCCTTCCTCTGCAGCAGCTCAGATGTGGATTTTCAGATCATAGAATGCCTCGAGTTGCAAGGGACCCATAAGGATCAGCTCCAATGCTGAGGACTGAGCTCTGCTGACCTCAGTGTGTTGCCTCTCCCTAATTCTGAATATTCAGTGACTAAGTGTCTTAGCCTCGTTGCCCCATGAAAGGCTCGGTTGGCCCACAGCTTATTTACAAGGTAACGTGGTGTGATGCATCATAAAGACACTTTTGAAGAATTTCTGTTATTAAAAACTGCCCGTGGAAAGAATTAGGTCAGGTGTTTACAAGTCAAAGCTTTGGGGATAATTAGGTGGAAGGCAGCAACCGTAGAAAATAGGGTTATTTTCCAGCCCTCCAAGAAGTGTGGAGTAATGCCTGGGTTAGCAGGAACCTCTCAGCAGCCAGTTTCCCACCTCCTTAGTGCAGGATCTGTTACAACCATGGCTTTGGGGATGGGGAAGAAAGAAAGGCTTAGAAAAGCCTCCAAAAATACAGAACCCTCTGAGCAAACCTGTTGGTGTTGGGGTGTTCTATAAAGAGCTGTCACAGTCCTCTTAAGGGGGTTGCTGGTAAATACAACCTGTAGCTGCTACTGCTGCACAGTGAGAGCAATTCTATACCACCTTTGAGGGAAGGGACCTGTTTTCTTTCCCTTTTTTTAATTAAAATAAAAAAAAGAGGCCACTTGTTCGTGATGGCACAGTGTGTGTGTGTGGAGAGGAGGGATGGGATGGGCGCTGGCTGTTTGTGCACTTCAAGCAGAGCGACCTCCTTGAACCTCACCGTGCACAATGATGCTTTCCATGGAAAGTCTGGCTGTATTACCTTTGGCAAGGGCTGAGGGAATATTTTTGGAAGCTTTAAAATCCTCTGTGGAACATGCTTCTTTTTTTTTTGTTCATATACAGTATCTTTATATTTATTCAGTAAAAAAGGATTTCTGTTTTGCTGCACTTGGCTGCCTGACCCCGACCCTCCAGCTCTTCTCCAGGAGTGCCCAGGGTGTCAGGAAGGCTGAGACAAGGAAAAGATCAGGCCTAAAACATCAGTCCCTGCCATATTGTACTGGTTAAAGCTCAGTTGCTCCCCTCTCCTAAAAGTTTGTTTAAAGTGGTAAGAATATAACCTGTTCAAAGTGAGCCCTCCAAGGGCCTGGTTCCTATTTGCATTTAAGCCTTTCTGTGGAGCTGGAGCTGGGTAAAGGGGCCCTCAGTCCTAAATGGGAATCAGACTCCACAGCTGCACTTTCCAGTGTCCTTCCTTCTGCCAGCAAAGCCAGGAAACAGCTCTTGAATGAGAAAGGGACAATTAAACAAAAAAAGAAGATTGCAAATCAAGCTTTGCAGGGCTGGATGGTGCATGCAGTGTAACCTGGGATGGATGCTGTCCAGGCTGGATCCCCAGGATCTCACCCTGGACTTTCTTGTAGAGAGGCTGAAGTGTCAAAACCAGGAGGTGTTAAAACCAGTTTTAGCTTTAGGATTGCATTTGGTAGCTGGAAGGAGCAGGATATGGAATGTGGGAGGGTGAATGAGTATTAGAGCATCCAAAGAGGAGTTTTGATGACTTTTAATTTTATTAGATTTAGGAAATAAATGTGGTTGGCTGGTTCTCCCTCTTTTGATTCATCAATGATGGCTAAACCAGAGTGGTCCCCAGGTGCCACCAGCCTGAGCATCCCAAAGCAGGTGGGAATGGAGCAGGACACATGAGGAGGCCACACTCCAGCCCTGACCCGGCTCACGCTGCTCTGCACCCGGGACATTTTTCCATATGTTTTGATGACAGCAGATGCAGACAGGACTTCTAGCAGCTGCTTTAGAATTAGCCATTCTTTTATGCTTTAAGTATATTTGGCAGTGCTTTAGGAAGCAAGGGAAGCATTTGTATCCCGAGATACAGATAGGAACAGCGGGCCGGGCTCGTGGAGCCGGCTGAGTCACCGCCGGGGCCAGACACAGAGCCCCCCATTCCTGGCTCCAGGGCTGGCTGGGTGCGTGTGCCTGCACACTTCCCTTTTCCTGAGGGGTGGGAACCCAGCAAATCACACCCTGGGTGACAGCCACCAACCCTCAGGACCCGGAGGGCGTCAGGAGGAGGGGGATCCCCTGCAATCCATGTGCTTCCCAGCCACGCTCCCGTCCAGAGGGGCTGGAGCTGGGGCTGCCTCTCCCTGTGCTGAAACACCTGGTGCCACTCTGACTTGTCCAGATGAGAACTTGGCCTCGTGCACAGAGTTTTCATTCTGGGTGATGGGCGAGTCTGGTCTTGGCTGTGGTTTGTAGCTGGAGCACTGGAGGTGACTGGGTGTCTCCTCTGCAGAGGCCCCTGATCCCCAGCAGGGTCCTGGCCCTGGGCAGGGATGGCACGAGCTGCTCTGTGCTGGGTGATCACCCATGTCCAGGTGATGTGGCTCTGCTCTTGTGCCCAGGGCAGCACCACAAAGTGGGGTAAAAGGCACCTCAGAAGCTCCACTCGTCCATCCCCATCACAGGGCACAGTCCTTGTCTGGCAGGTGTCAGTCTGATTTTTCCTTGGAATCATAGAAATTGTTTGAGTTGGAAGGGACCTTAAAGATCATCTTGTTCCACCTCCTGCCATGAGCAAGGATGCCACCCACTAGACCAGGTGGCATCTGTGGATTTCCATCCCACAATGGAAATTCTACCTAACCCTTATAATCCTTTCTATAATTGTCCTGATATCTATCCTGAATCTTCCTTGCTGTGGCTATCTTTGTCCTTCCTACCCTGGACATGGAGGAGGGAGCACCCAAATAAGACAAGCAAAAGCATCTACTCTGTTGCTGTGCCACGTTTGAGTTTGCAGGTTAAAATCCCCAGAGCGATGCCTTGCTAAAATCTGGCTCTATGGACAGAAACCCCTCCTGCTTCACCAAGTCCCAGCCCCAAAAGAATGTGTGAGGATGAGTTAAACCCCAGGGAATTGGGATCTCTAGTAAAAACAAACATGAGCAGCCTCTTCGCTATTGCAACTCCGCTATCAAAACCCCTTCTCAGAAAATGTTTAGTTAAAGATTTAATTTGGAACAAACATTACTAAAGCATGACCATGGGGCTGCTTATTGGAGCCAGATGTTGATTCTAAGGACATTTGGGTCCATTCAGGGATTTTTTTCATGCCCTCATCAGCCAGGCTGAGCAGAAGGATTCGGAAAGCTCTGACTCAGATCCTCAACTTGCCCAAAAATGCACAACCTCACTGAAAGTGCCTCACCCTGTGCCATTACAGGGCAATATTTCACAAAGGCCAGCATCCATCCTTTTTGTCTTTTTGGGGTTTTTTGTAAGGAATGATTGGCCTCTCCCAAGTTGTCCTTGATTTTTCTGCTAATCCCACATACTTCTTGAACAATCTTTTAGGAATACTTCTCCCTGAAGGCTGACTTTCTTAACAATTAAAAAATGAGTATCTGTTGACCTAATCCTGCAAGCTGGGTGTGACCAGCCCACGTTAGCCAGTGGAATGGTGCCCTTGGAAGCTGTGCCAAAATCTGAGCCCTATTTCTAACCCAAAGGCCAGCAGAGCCACAGGCCCTGCACACTGAGTGCAGCTTTGGCCAAATCCACGTGCTGAGCAAAATCAAACCCAACCAAAGCTTTGCAAGGCTGATTTTAACACTGTTTGGAGTTGCTTCTTTGATTTTTACTGCTTGGCTGTTGATTAGTGGTTGCTTTGTGGATGAAGAAGCTCAGCAGGAGAAAAATAAACATGAGAGAGGGCCAAAGTGTGCTTCATGTCCTCCAGACCAGGCTGTCCTGGGCTTCTGGGGCCTGATCCTTGATGGAAATGGGGCTTGGAGCAGGTCAGGGCACTGCAGGCTCTTTGGGAAGAAGCCACTTGGTGGCCATGTGGCTTGTCCATACCTGTCCCACCCTGTGCAGGCAGGGATGTTCCAGCCTCCAGCCCCAGCAGGACAAGCTCAGGGGGCTGCAAGCAGGATGGAGATCCCTCGGGATTGTTGGACCTTCCCTGGGAACAGATTTGTGTCGGGGGGAGTGTTTGTGTGCAGGGGAACAGCAGCCCCACAGCTGGGGATGTGTGTGACACAAGGGGGAATCCCTGGGAGGGCTGAGCTGTCCTGAGCTCCGAGGGAGCCCTGCAGAGGAGGAGGAAGGTGCCAGAAGGATGTGGAGGTAGGACCAAGCTTTGTTGGAGCTGAGTGACCTGAGTCAGCTGGCATTTATTGCAGGAAGGGCTCTGATGTGTAAAACCAGGTATTTTTTTTTTCCATCCTGGACTTCCTTGAGATTAGAAGAGGAGAGGAGAATATAGGGAAAAACATACAACAGCCTCTTGTGCCCAGCTGATGCAGAATTTGGGACTTGAATCCATTCACACATCTTCTGCAGACTGCCCTGAGAGGCAAAGCAAAGATGGCACTGGGAAAGAATTGGGGGATTTGCATCAGAAATGGACTCTGTGAGTTAAACATCAGTGCAGTGCTCTCTCCTGTCCTCCTGCTTGCAGGGGTTGGTGGCTGTCATGTTCCCAGCTCCATGTGCAGGCATGTCTCGGGCTTAGTGTGGCTGGCAGACACAAAAGCATTTCCAGAAAACATTGCAGAGTGGCCAAAGTGAAAAATTAAATTATTGTGATGTGAGAAGGGAATTTACATTATCAGAAAAACACAAGTTTGCTTCTAGCAGCGCATCAGCTACTGAACTGTTGCCTTGCCTCCTTCCCACGTCCTCTGCCTGTGATCAGGGCTGTGTTGCAGAGGTGTGTGGCTCCAACTCATCCAGTGACTGCTCACCAGTGTCCACCCTCTGGTCGGATGACTGATGCTGTTTACTGGCAGGTTTGGTTCCCTAGAGCTGAGCCTGACAACGCCACATTCCTGGACAAACTTTGCTCAGTGGGACCATTGTCCCGGGCTCATAAGACTTTCCACTGCCTCGAGATTCTGTGACGTGACTCCGAGTTGTAAACATTGGCACCAGCTGCTCTTCTCACTGAAACCATAAACCCATTAAGGGAAATTTGTTTTCTAAAAATACTCTGATCAATGAAAGGACTCTCTCAGCGTCCCCAGCCCCTCGTCCCCACCTCTCTCATAATGACTTCCTCATAAATACGCTCCCTCAGAAGAGGATTCCTCCTGCCAGTCTCCACTGACCCAGCTTCAGTCCTCCAGGGAAGACATTTCAGGGGTAGCTCAGGGCCTCACTAAGAGATATTTCACTCTTTGGGGTGTGAAAGAGAGATATCTTCACTCTTGCAGAGCTGAAAGGGAAGGCTTGACTGCAGCACTTTCTCCAGGGAGAGGAGGACACAGCTTTGGTGCTGGAAGATTTGTCATTTCAGTGTCATATTTACAATATTGGTGCCTACAGATGGTCAGGGCTGTGCAGCTGGAGGTTTGGCAGGTGCTTTGAGTGGATCCCGTGGCATTGCATACCCTGGGTCCATTGTGCAAGAATCTACCAGAATAAAATGAATGATGGATTCCACACCAAGGGGCAGAGAACGAAGGAAAGTTGGATGTGATTCCAAGTGTCCCTCAGTGTGGATGCTGCTCTCAGGTGCCTCCACCTTCCTGACAATGGATGGGGCGATGGTAGGAAGGGAAGAGCTTTTCTGGCCTAGAAAGGCCATCACTTTGTAGGTCTGGTGTGAACAGAGCCCTCAATGTTCACGCAGGTTGTCATGGACCACCCAGACATCCCAACTCCACAGCCCTTCCCAGGCTTGCAGCTTTGCTTCCCAAAAAAACAATATCACCAGGTCGATGACTAACCCTACTCCTGGAGTTCTGGGTCACAGATCTTATCTCTTGCCTTTTGAAAGCACTGATATAATTTCTGAGCAGACATTTATGGCCCAGTCTGCTCTAGATAGAAGAAGAGGACAATGTGCATTTGGCAGCAGCGGGTTTTGTGTTCAGTGGGAACTCATGGGAAGGTCACCTGCCTGAAGAGGTGACACTTGGAGATCCCCATGTCCTCTGGATGTCAGCTGGACATGCTCATGCTGCTGCTTGTGCAGCCCCGATCTGTCTCAACAACACATTTGTGCCTTGTCACAGAGAAAAACTAAGGAAAAAAAACCATAAAGACAAGTTGGTATAAGTCATTTTTGGCCTCCTCATGCCATTTCCTCTCTCTGAATCTTCCCCTAACTTCTGAAGGATCAATAGCTTTTTTAAATAAATAAGAAGCGATCCCTTTAGGCCAGAATCTGTGCAGTTACCTGGCAAAGCAGTGCCATTCCTTCACTGTTCTCTCCATCACTGAACATCACCCCACAAAAGTTACTTGGTGCTTTCATTCAGAAAGTACCAAATTTCATTACTTTTGCAGCTGACCCTGTGGTTTGCAAACTGCAAGTGTGAACCTGTTTAATCTGGCTCTTAAGTGCAGATTTTGAAATAACACCAAACCAAACTGCCAGCTGAGAGGAGAGGTGCCACCACAATTGGTGACCACAACAGAAAGGAGCCTATCACAGGATTAACTCCTGGTGCCATGGGCTGATCTTTCCACAGGGAGATTTGCAGGAGGGCCTGGAGCCTTTACTTGGCTTGGCCAGTCACTGGACAGAGCTCACCTTTTATCTGATCATGCTGCCCTGTACTTTGCTGCTTGAGACACCGGGGGTTTATTATTTTAATAAACCTGCTCAGCTTTGCCTAAGGCCAGCTTTGAAGTGAGTCCTACCCCTGTAATTGGGGTCTGGGGTGGTTTGGGAGGGTCTTGTGCTATGAGGATGTTTCAGTGATGCCTGGAGCTCCCTCACATTGTGCTGGAGACCTCAGTTGACCCGAGGTGCAGTTTTGCACTCCCTGTGCAGGCTCAGGTGAGCTTCCACCAGGTGCCCCACTGCATCCTCCCCTGGATCCCATCAGGAGAGCGCCCTGGGGCAGGCAGGGAGCTGCCACACGTGTGCTGCCTGTTTCCAAACACATCCCAGGGACTGGGAGAGGTGGGAGGCTGGTGGGCAGGCGAGGGAGGCTGCCCAGGATGGGATGGGGTGGGAGGAAAGGAGCATCTAATCATTGCAGCGTGAAGGCCACACTCCCCCCACATCCTGCCTCTGATAAGGGGTTGATACTTTGGGGAACAGTGTCTGCAGCTAAGCAGGAAGGAAGGAAAGGGGGAGTATGGAAAGTATAGGGTGGTTTCCAAGAGAGAGAGATGGGAAAGGAAGGGATGTCTTCAGCAGGGGAGAGGAGGAGCTGGGAGACAGGAGTGTTTGGAGTGGGGTGGCCTTAGGGCAGTGGAGATAACCCAGCCTTTGGCTTGAAGGAATGAGAGGAGTACAGGACTCATGGAGTGGGTGCCTGCATGGAGAGACTTCAAAGGAGAATCAATATGGTGCCTTCAAATCCCTGTTCATCATCCAGGAAACCCCCATTAAAAGTCCTGGCCAGGTCCCTCCGTGCCATCCTTTGGCAGTGGGACAAGCATGGTGTGGAGCGACCCTCACCACCCCCAAATCCATCTCCTGTGGGGGAGGCAGGGGGCACCCCAAATCCTGGCACCCAGGCAGCCAGGGTGGGTGCAGTCCTGATCCATAAAGGAGTCACTTCCATGTGAGCTTTACTGCTTCTGTGGCACTGTCACTGTCCTGATCCCAAGTCTCACCAAAGATAATTAGTTTATTTTTAGTGAGTGCTGAGATTCTTGCCCAATCAAACCAAAGGACCTTTAAGATAAAGTAAAAAAGTTACTAAATTAAGAAACTGGGGCTTGTGGAGACCTTTGGAGAGCTGACATAAACATGTGCTGCGGGCGTAAAAACCAAAGAGAAATTAAAACTAACTATTCTTTTCATTTTCAGCCCGCTGCTGCTGTTAGGAACAGTAGAAATCATGGTATGAGCATTTGAACTCCGTGCCTTTTAACGCATCATGTTGGGAATGGCTCGAGGAAGGGTCTTGAACTCCGGGAGCTGGCTGCCAGTGCCGGGACCAGCCTGGCTCCTGGCGGGGGAGCAGCTCGCAGCCCTGCCCCTGCCTCCGTTTGATGCCACGGCGAGATTTCGGCGGCGTTTCGCCGTGCAACGCCGCAGCCCTTTCTTTTCTAAACATGTGTGCTTTGAAAGGGAAAAGGTTGTTGCCAGCATGTCTGACTCCTTCGTCCTGACAACATCCGACCATCCATGTTATCAAGCCTTGCTGGGACCTATCAAGAGACATAGTTAAACAAGCCCGTGTTTATCTGGGGGAAGCTGTATTAATTGCGCAGTGGGATAAAGAACCGGCCGGCACCAGGCAAATCTCTCTGGCATGGGAAAGGGACAGACGCCTGTGCTAACAATGGGCTGCGGCTGCAGAGGCGCTCGGTGCTGGAGCCGTTTCTCTTTGCAGACTTCACTATTTTTTTGGGTTTTTTTTAAGAGCTCCCACTCCCGTGTTTTGTTTCCCGGTTTTTAAAAGGAGAAAGCAGTTCTGCTGTGGGCTGAGCAGCTCCCGTGCAAGCGCCGCTGCGGGAAACGCCGGCGCTCCAGCGCGGGGCTGTGGAGCCAGAGCTGCGACCCCCCCATCGTGTTCCCTGTGCTTGGCATCTCCCCTTCACCACCTCGTTGTCACACCTCACCACGACACACCCCAGGGGTGCTTTAGGCAGGAGCTGCTGAGTTCCCAGCCAGGGAGGCTGCTGGGTTCTGCTCAGCGAGAATCACAGAATCATGGGATGGTTTGGGGTGGAAGGGACCTGGAAGGTCATCTTGTTCCAAACCCCCTGCCAAAAGCAGAGAGCGTGTTTGGGGCTTGCTCAGTGCTGGCAGTTTGAGGATGGTGCTGGTCTTGGGTTTCCCATGGGACTGCAGGACGGGCTGTTGGCCATGGGGAAATTCCATGGTCCAAGGGGACCTTCTCAGCAGGGAATCCTCAGAAAAGATGCTGCATTTCCCAAAGGAGCAAGACCTGTCAGCACTGTCGTTATCCCCATCCTGGAGCAAGTGTGAGAGGAGAATATGCAGCTAAAGCCCATCAAATAATCCCACCCTGAGGTGGGACTGAGAGCACAGAGTTCAGGGTGGTTTGTGGGCTCGTGCTCTTCATCAGGGATGTAGAAAAATGAGATGGAAATATTTCCAAATCCCCTTGTTTCACAGGCTTGAACTTGAAAATTGGTACTTAAAGTATGTGGTTTGCTGGTGGAAAAAACCACCCAAACCCTCAGCCAATTGCAAGCTTGGAGCCATTGATTAATGCTCCAAACAAGCCTCTTGCCCATGGCCAGGAGGCATGGAATGACCCACCTGGCCCAGCCAAAGAGTGAATTTCTCCCTCATGGCAGCAACTGGTTCGGTTTGGGCATAATTCACTTATCAGATGAAGGGAGCTGTATTTGCCTGCAGAGCCCAGCTGGGCTGTGGGATGGGGAAGAGAGGGAATTTCATCCATGCCGTGCCATGGAGGCAGCAGTGACCAATCACATGGGCATGGGAAGGCCCTGTATCGTGCCATTCTGTGAAGAAACAGGTTGTCACGGATGGGCAGCTTTTGTCTCACGATGCTTCACTCAAAGCAAGATATAAGGAATGGGAAACTACCAAATGAATCACATCCCTTTTCTAATCTTATTTTCTCTTGGGGTGGATTTGGGCAAGCTCCAAAGCCACAGGCTAATTTAAATCAGGAGAAAGGTGGCTGTGAAGAGCAAAGAAGCAAGAAAGCTGGGAAAAATGGACAGAAATATTTGTCCTTCCATGAATGAATATCTGTCCTGCTGGGAAACGGCCACATCTGGTGATAGAAAACAGAGGTTTCTTCTAGACATTAACCGCTCGCTTTTTATCTGGGACTCACGAGCCATTTTAAATACTGGGTTGTGATGTGACTGGGGGCTTAAGAGAGGGAATGGTTCCTGGCTTCCCCAAGTCTGCTGCCCTTCCTAGGGGATGCTGACAAATGTCTTGGGGAGATAGTGAGCAGCTTGCAGGAAGGAGCCTCTTCAAAGTCTTCTCTCCCTTATCTCCCCGCTGGAGTTGTTTTGACAGCGGCGAGTTAGAGACAGGAGCCCTTGCTGGGATGAAGTCAAGATTGCAAGAAAAAAAACAAACCCCAGGGACTGCATCGGCAGCACAGGCTATAACTCTAGTCTGGAGTGGGCAGATGGAGTCTGTGTGATCGCTGCTGGGCCAGGGAAGCTCAGCCAGTCTAAATAGAGCTGGAGGTAACGTGAAAGGTCACTCCTGGTGGAGTTCAGCAGTTTAGTGCTGCCAGCGCTCGCTCAGATTCCTGGTTCAGCTCCCAACAGGCTCCCAGCCTTGTGGTGGGTTTTGTGATGGGGACAACAGCAGCCCCTGTCCTTGTCCTGGTTCCTCAGGGAGGGGCTCAGGGATGTCACCTGGTTTCCTGGTGAACAGCTCAGGGATCTCCCCTGGGTCCTCACTCCCTTCCATTTTTAGCCATGTGCCTGTCCCTGGCGCTCCTCTCTGCACCATTGCTTGTGCTCAGAGGTCTCTCCCTGGCTCCTTTCCCTCCTCCTCTGCCAAGAGCCCTGTGCTGACCCCTCCCAGCTCCCAGCTGAAATCCCTGACAGCCTGAACCCGGGTTTGGAGGCTGAGGGGGCAGAGGGGGCTGTGCCTCAGTCCAGCTGCTCACCCACAGCTCCTCAGTCCTGAGGATGGATGTTGGGATGCTGGGCTGCTTGGTCACCCTTGAAGCCATGGAGATGCCCTCTCTTGGCTGTGCAAAGGGCTTGGAGCCACATGAACATGCCCCCAAATCATGCTCAGCCTTTCCAATCAAATTTGCTGAGCAAAGCCATACTGGGGAGCAAAGCCAGCACATGCCAGGCCTAAAGAAATCCAATTTTGATAAATAATCAACAAAAGAAGTTTGCTCTGTTGGTTCTGCTGCTTCCCCCTCACCCTCTGCCAACATGCAGGTGAAAGGCAACCTGTCAGAAAGGATCCATGTCCACCCATGTCCATCTGCTGTAACCACCTGGCACTACCCCCATGTCCATCTGTCCAGTTATTTCCATTTATTGGTGTAGTTAAAAAAAAATTAAACTGTGCCTCTCTTTCTAAAGTTTTTGGCAATATTTTTAGCCCCTCGAGCTATGTAATCACAGCTCCATGACACAGAGAGATAAGCTAAGTGTTTGGGAACACAGATGGGATCTGGGATGTGGCCCAGCCAGTCCTGTACCCTCTCTCTGACAGTAGCCAGCAGGAAATGAATGAGGAATTTTTGCAAAAGTGGCTGGAAAGATGATAAGCCTCTCTCCCCAGATGCTGCCTCATGGACTAGTTCACTGAAGATCCTTTGTAATGGGTAAAACCCCACGTTTCCAAATTCCCTGTTATTTTTTACTGGGTTCCAAAAACATAGAATCACAGAATTCTGGAATGTTTTGGGTTGGAAGGGGCCTTGAAGTTCATCTCATTCCACCCTCTGCCCTGGGCAGGGACACCTCTCACTATCCCAAGTGGCTCCAACTTGGCTTTGGACGCTTCCAGGCATGGGGCAGCCACAGCTTCTCTGGGCAACGTCAGCTGATGGTGCTGAATGTGTTCTTCCTGCAGGACTATTTCTTATCTGTTCATACTGCCATGCCAAAACATGACAGAGCTCTTCCTCACACCCAATTGGCTCAGCTTAAGAAATACTCCAAATAATATAATTTCTACATTCTTCAGTAAGAGCTACACCCTGAAGGGCCTCTGGACACCCCATTTCAGAGCCTCCCTTACCACGGGGTTGGGGGGATGGGACCAGGGGCTTTGATGGGCTGATGAACACCCAGACCTTGGGGTTCAGTGGCTCTGAGTGACTTCCAGCAATCAGCACCACTGAGCAAACACAAGGCTTGCATTCACAAGGAAAAGGCTGTTCAGTTGTTGTCCAGTTTCAAGCAGCACCGGGGCATCCTTGATGTGTCCATAAATAAGGAATTATTATTTAAGGCATTAGTGGTTCCCATGGCAATGAATGATTGGGTCTCTGTTGGGGCCAGATTGAACATTGTTGTCCAACATTCATCCAAACAACTTTCAGTCCTGGTGCAGTTTGTTAAAGACTCAGCAGATGGTCTAAAGTAAATTCTCCCCAGAGCTGTGCGTGCTGGCAAAGTGCCACTTTCTAATATCAGTGCTCAGTATGGAAAGACTACTGAATTTCCCTGTTTAAAAAGAAAATGTTTGTTAATTGTCTGTACCAAGCCTGTCTAATTAATCACACATGGATCAAGCCTCATGTGCAGGGAGAAATGTAAGTGAATCCATTCTGCCACGATTTCCCCAAGTACACTAAGAGCATGTCAAAGCTGTAATCACAGGCTGTAATGGCTTCCTAGTTGGAGGCTGCTCTGTAGCCTAGGAAAATATGTTGTGTGGAAATAAACCATTTGTGCATCAGCCTGAATTAAAACCAAATGCTTGAACTTCTAATTAAAATTTTTCTTCAAGTCGGGGAAAGGAAAAGCTTAATTACCACCAAAATGCTCCCTTTTTTCTTTCTTTCTTTCTTTCTTTCTTTCTTTCTTTCTTTCCTCTTTCTCTTTCTTTCATTATTTTCTTCATGTTGTTGTTCAGAACGTGGCTGTGTCCCATAGTTTTGGGGACATTCCTGCCCAAGCAGGTTGGCTTTCCAGGTTACCTGCCCATGTGGTCCTTGTTGGCTCTGCTTTCAAAGTTTACTGCAAACACATGGATTGCTGCCTCCACATTCCAGATGCTAAGTAAGCTTTAGGAAAATGGGAAAGAAAAAAAAAAAAACAACCAAAAAAACAACAGAAAGAGGGAGAAGTGTGCATGGGGTGGAGGGGGAATAAACAGAGTTAAAGAGAGATCCCATTCCTGGCAGAGAGATGCTCACTTCCATCAGCCGGGTTTGTTGTTCCTCCCTATCTTGCACCCTGGATAATAGAGGGCTTTTTTTTGAACTTTAACATTTGGACTCCTTAACAAACCCTTCTTTAGTGTGGTTTGGGAAGGACAAAAGAAGACTTTTGTTGATTTGGCATAAATTATACAGTGGGTACTTTTGGCAGAAATGTTGGAGTTTGATGCTTTCTTGTTGGTTTGGCAAAATATACCTTGAAATCACAAAAATATGCTTCTAATTACAGAATGTATGTTGCAGTGATGTGGGACAGTGAAGTAAGGAACCTTTCAGTATTTATATTAACTGAATCAAAAAATTAACCTCTTCCTGTTGAATGTTTACAGCTGGAACCCAGTCAAGGAATCTGAGGCTGGAGCTCGTAATGCCTAATACATTTCTGCCTCAACAGCAAAGATAAGTAATTCATTATTCAGATTTTAAGCATTCAGCAGGCCAGTCCCTGCAATTAGGGCTTAGACTTGCTTGAGAGGAGAATTGGCAGGTACTGGGGGCCCCAAATTTCAGCTGGGTGGTGATGTTTTATGAAAACACGAATATCTAGATGAACTGAAATCTTGCAGGGAAATAAAGGGACGAAAAATGCAATGAAACCAGGTTTGTTGTTCGGGCTGAAAGCTCCTCCTGCCACATTTATCATTCCAGCACTTCAGGCTCCTGCTGGAGCCCAACAGGCAAAAGCAAAGCTGTTTGCACTGCCCAGGTAGAGCAGAAAGCAAACACACACACAGGTCAAGCAGGGCCTGCTTTGGTCAAAGCCCTCAATGCCCGGTGTCCTTCAGCCATAAAAAGCAGGAAAAAGTGTTCTGCCAACCTGAACAGGACGTGGTCTCCAGCCAGCACTGCCCATCCCAGCAGGGTCTCCATCCTTCCCCATCCTCCTGCGCCCTTCCAGGGCAGGGTGACAAAGTGCTGACTCTGCCTCTGCAGCCGTGATAAGATCGTTGCACAGAGGAGTCAATGACCCTAATTAACAACCTATGTCATGTTTTGCCCGAAGAGCTTCCTGTGCCTGGCTCTCCCAACATGCCTGTCTTGTTCAGAGATGCTCCTTCTGGAATTACCATTAAATTGCAGCGCCGTGTAATTGCTCCGAAGGGTTGTAAATCCAACTTAACCCTTCTCGCCACGCGGGTTGTGGAATGTGAGCACCACAGAGCATTTCCAAGGGTTTGGAGCTGAGTGCGCTCTTTATACAGCAAAAAAAGACTTTTCTGGGAGGTGTTTCTTTTTTTTTTCTTTCTTTTTTTTTTTTTTTAATGGATATATATTTCTCCTGAAAAAAAGGCTTTTTATTAAGCCAGGCAGAAATTCCTGAGTGCAGGAACAACTAACTAATTTAGTGCACCCCAGACAGCTCTGAAGGAGATTGCAAAGGTTTACTTGACAAAACAGGCACCAAACATGTCAACATTGGGGAATGTTACAGAGAGACTATTATGATTCCAGCCCCTTCCAACACCAGCAGTAGGAAACTACCTCGCCCTGCGGCACATGGGCAGCAAAGAGCCAGAACAATGAGTGTGAGACCCACTCTGCCTCTATATGTGCAGCCTCAACTTGAGCAAATCCTATCAGCTCTCACGTCATAAAATATAGAAAGGAATAAATGCTTTCCCCTTCCCGTTTCTTTAGGAATGGTTATACAATTCCTGTGGTAAAATCTGCCTGGCTGGGCTGGTTGCTAAGATAATATGATCATGTTTTGAACAAGGGGGGGAAACAGTCTTTTTATTGCTGTATATAATGGCTTTTCCTGTTTCTTCGTCATTACAGTTGTGCTTTTTCTTTTCTTTTTATTTTTTTCCCACGTTTCTCAGTCCTTCTGAGAGACATCAAGGAAAAACTCAGTTTGCTAAGGTACTTGATGGCAGTAAGAGAAAGAAGTCTGTGGAAAATCAGTGGGATGCATGCAAGGAAATTATTGCCCCTCTGGAAAGTTTGTCCCCTCAGAACTCTGGAAAAGTTGGTGGCAGTGGTCACGTTTCTGTTACTTTTGTCCTTATAAAAGAAAGGAGTTCTGCATGTCAAAAATGCCAGTTTTGCCCATGATGTTCCCTGGTGATGATGGTTCAGTTGGAGAGAGGCTGGATTCTCCTCTTCCCATTCCCAGACAGGTTTTTGGGTGATATTGGACAGGGGATGGTGTCTCTCCCAGCCTCCCTTCCCTACCTACCATAAATATGGAGATGAGGAAATTACAGGATTCTGGAAGGTGAGCTGGTGTTGTGACAAGCTGTAAATGAGGCAGGGACTGTTTCTTCCTAATAATTATCCATCACCCTTTTAAGATCCCAGTTCCTTTATGGTTCTTCTTGTCTATCCTTAATTTTTTTTTCAAATTAATATGAGGAACAGTCTTGCAGGGAAGGCAAAGGGATGAAATGGAGAATATGGAGCAGGGGGTTTGAAGAAGACCTTTGCTCAGGTACCATCAGCCAGGGCTTTGCCTCACCAAGTACAGGTTGACCTCCACTCCCTGCTCCTGCTTTTGGATGTAATTCCCACCCGTGTGAGCCATGGATGGCGATCCTTGTACAGGAGAGGGCCCTCATCTTTCCACTGCTTTCTCCACTTGGGATGATTTCTCACGGAGATCTGAAAAGAAAAAAAAGTGATTATTTCCCATTCTTTGAAGAGAGACCTTTAACTTCCTTGGATAAAATAACGTGTCAAACAATGTTTGGGAAAACTTCCAGGGGGCTCGTTTGGGCTTTACAAAGGAACCCTCTGCACATGAATCCCGATGGAATGATAAGATAATTCTCCAGCACTGTTTAGTTATCTCATGTGGTATAAACAGCCATCCTTTCTTCATCTCCTGAGAATGCAGTGTGAGTTGGGAAAGAGTGGTAGGAACAATCAGAGTGACTGGAACGAACTCCACATTCCCCAGGAGACCATGGACTCCGTCCCTGTCTCTGCTCGACGGCTGTCAGTGGGGCTGTGGATCTGAAGGTTGCTACTCATGTCTTCAGGGCGATTTGCTGAGGTCTGTGGATGATTTCAGTGTTTTACAGTAACCCAAACTTTAATTACACGAGCGCTCATGGCCATTGGATGTTTTCTTGGCGTCTCTCAGTTCCCCAGAAGGTTGTGGGTGCTGAGCTGTGCTGGGCATAGAGCTGGGAGGTCTCTGACACGCCGGGATGGGGGAGAAGGAGAATTTAACAGGCAGGAAGAGCCTTAGGGAGCAGGCAGGGAGCATGGCATGGATAGTGAGGGGAGCAGGGACAGGGCTGGGGCTTCTCTTCATGGCATTTGGCTCTTCTGGAGGGGAGGGAGCACCTCTGGACTTTGCTTTGCTGGAGCTCCCAGCCTGGGAGGAATCACTCCTCTCGTTTGTTTGCACCACATTTGGGACATGGATTTAAGGGAAAGCCTTGCTGTGGGAACAGGCAGAGCCCTCCCCTGGAACCTTCACTAATAACTTTGAAAGTCCCTCACAGAGAGGGCAGAGGCATCGCCCTCATTTGGCAGGAGGGGAACCATTGCTCAGTTTGCTCTTGCCATTTGCTGCCAACCCCTGTAAGAGCAGAGCTGCCTTCCCTCGGATTTATCCGCAGGGAGGGAGGCTGGAGCAGCGACCAACCCACAGCGTTGGTTGGAGACCTGTGAGCGAGCAGGGCAGTGGTTAAGGAATGTTTTGCCAGTTTGTCTCTGTTATTTTTTGTTTGTTTGTGTGTCCAGCAGAGCACTGTGTTATCTTCCGCCCCTTCCGACGCCATGCTTTTCCTGTTTAAAATTCCGACTTCTGATTTTCCCTTTGGGTTTTTGTTGTGTTATTATTTTTTTCTTTTTTGCTTCCACAATTGTTCTAGTTTTGCATTCCCAGCACCAATTACCAAATGATAGCTAATGAAAGCATTTGAGGACATACTCATTTGATGCCTCTGCCTCCTCCTGACGTGTTCCCTGGGCAGTGCTTGTTCTTCTTTCTTGCTTGCAAGACCAGCTGAATATTTCTCTGTCTCATTAAATAAATTTTACCTGGTCATCCCTCTTTGCAGAGGGAGCTCATGACATGAACACACTGAGAGCAAATTTGGGTCAAAAATGATATCTTAGGAGCACATAACAATTAGAGCAGAGGTTTTATGAGGAGCAGCTGAAGGAGCTGGGGGGGCTCAGCCTGGAGAAAAGAAGGCTCAGGAGGGACCTTCTCTACAAAAACAACCCCACAAAAGGAGATCTGTCTCTTCTCCCACATAACAAGCAGCAGGATGAGAGGAAATGGCCTTGAGTTGTTCCAAGGGACGTTTAGGTTGGACATGAGGGCAAATTTCTTCACTTAAAGGTTTGTCCAAGCCTGGAATAGGCTTTCCAGGGCAGTGGTGGAGTCACCATCCCTGGAAATGTTGGGAAACTATGTTGAAGTGGCACTTGAGGACATGATTTAGTGGTGAAAAGAAAAGGGACAAAAGATCCCTCAAACATTGGCAGTTGGACCATGATGGTCTTTAAGGTCCCTTCCAACCCAAACCATTCTATGATAAACTCTTACATTTTTAATCATCAGCTGATGACTCATTTCACACATCATTCTTGTTTTGTATAGAACAAGGTTTCAAAAGGAAATATTCAGTAAATTTATTGTTGGGAAGAGAGGTTGAACTTAAAGGGTTGCTCAGAATCTGTGACACTGAATGTGGGTTCAGAGAGCTCAGGGAGTCTGTGGGAATGTCTGGCTGTCAGAGGGCACCTTTTACAAAGTTTTGACAAATTTGGGCTCTTTTGTCAAGAACTGTACAACAGAATTACAAGATCAAAAAATGAACTGTCTGCAAAAGGGACAAAATAGGGGAAGTGTTGCTTTGTGATGTGGGCTCATCACAAAGACAAGTTGCAGTGGTTTGGATCCGTGGGCCATTCCAGCAGGAATGCTAAGGAAGCTGCTCTGTGCCTCTCTCAAGTACACTCAGTATTTTGTAAAGGTGCTCCTTTGTCCCTTTTTTTCTGCATGGGAAAATGTGCTTCCCACCCGAACATAAATTCCTGTGCAAACTGCAGCTTAGGAGTCAGAAGCTGGGTTTTTAGTGGCACATTTTGCAGATCATTTTGGCAGCAGCTCTGAGCAAACACACCAGAAAAAAGCACTTTGGGTGAGTGGTGAAGAGGCAAACAACCTGAATTGACTGTAATGAACTTTTTTGGAAGTCCTGAAGAACGTTTTCATGGCAGGGACTATTTTAAAATATGTTCTGGGAATGCAGAACTTGGTGAAAACAAAAAATCCCAGCAAAAACCAAACCCAACCCCTTCAACAACAGCAGAAATCAGAAGCTACTCCTGTTTGTTCCCAGGTCATGAATTAATGTCAGGGAGTAACAACCCCAATGAATCACGATCCCCTCACCCAGACAATCCCAGGTTTTGCAGGTTCCCTGAAGTCTCCTGTTCCAGCCCAGTCCCTGATTTGTGGCATTCAGCTTTTTATAGTTTTGCTTATCCCAGCATTTAAGGTATTTTCAAACTTCCATACACTTTAATTTGTTACATTTGGAATGAGATGCTGGGTTTAGCACATAAAAAGGGTATTTTCCTTGGAGATGGGATGAACCAGTTCAGTGAGGAGGAACTTCTGACCGTGGCAACCCGCCAGCCCCCAGGTAGAGCAAAGCACAGCAATTCCCATGGCACAGCAATCCCAACAAAAGGCTCACATGGACAGGGAACACCTGGGATCCTCAGCAGAGCCAAACCCTTTGCTGCCAAAAAGCCCAGATCTGCCCAGATCTCTCCCTGGGAGCTGGGAATGGTTTCCAGTGGGTTCAGGGGAGCTCAGCACTCAGCTGGATTTAATCCACAGGATGGGGGAGGGAGCACAAAGATCTTTTTGCAGGATAAATTTAGGAAAAGATCAATTTCAGAGCCCTTTTCATTGGAGGAATAGCTGGTCTAGTTGAGAAGGTGGGGATCAATCAAAAGTTGGGCTCAGTGACCTTGGAGGTCTTTTCCAACCTCAGTGATCCTGTGACTGGGACCTGAGCCAGGTCTGACTGAACCAGGGAGAGCAAAACGGTGCAAAGGGAGGTGGGAATGGGGCTTGGTATCCTCAGCCACTGGAAGATCTGGCACTGGAACATGGAGTTTGCAGAAAACTTAATGAATTTATGAAGTGTTTGGCTTCCTCCTCTTTTGAATTGATTCTGTGGCAGCTCAGCCCCTGTGCAAAGGAATGGTGTTTGGATTTCCTCCTCTGTACCATCCCATTACACCTAATGATGGAAGAGCCAATCTGCTATTTTGGAACAAGAGAAGTTTTTCAGAGGGATAAATCCCAAGTGAATTTGGGAGCACCATTTTACCCCATTTGCTTCAGTGTCACTTTTCTGTTGAGAGAATTGACACAGAACGTCCAACAGTGAGAAGATCATTGGCTGCAGGGAAAGATTCCAAACCTGGGCAAGAAACAAAACTCATTGCACAGTTCTGTGCTTCTGTGGATTCATCCCACACTTATTTAGGCATTTCACTGCATGGGATGCCTGAAGTAGATCTTGGCTCCCTCCGTAGTGGAGGAATGCAGGTGAACACCTCCAGGGATTAATTAAGATCTTAGGGAGTAATTAAGGTGTTAAGCAGTGCCCACTGGAGATGCACAGAGCTCTCCATGAACTGTGGAGGGAGCCTGAGGTGACCAGGCTCAGGGGGCTGGGACTCACTGCATGTCCTTTCTGAGTTGTGCATCATCATGGAAAAGAAAATACAACTCTGTAGGTTGTGTATTAAGTTACTGTATAATTCTCATTTTCAAGCAGATAACAGCAAACAAACATACAAATAAATCAGTGATTCAAGAACAAGACAAGGTCTTTTCCAACCCTGTTCTGTGATTCTGAGACCTTTTAAAGCTTCCAAAGGTTGTCCTACAATGACAATTTCTCTGCTTGCATTAAAGAAAATTGTGGGTAGAGGTGTAAAGGCCAACTCTGAGGAGACACTGTGCCTGTGTCTCATCAGCCCTTGTGGTGATGCCACAGGGATTTGTCACCAGAAGAGAAGACAGCCCAGGGCTTCCTGGATCAGGGAAGGACTGGAACTGAAGTCGGGCTGCCTACAGGATGGGATGGGTGAGTTGCTGGGTGCCAGGATGGTCCTGAGCTCCAGGACACCTCCAGCACCCACACCAAGAACCAACATAAGCTCTCTTCCAAATTCAGTCCATGTGAGCTCCATCAGGAGAGATCCTGCCACAGGTGCCTTGGGCTGACTTGCAGGGGAAGCCACCTCACCTCCCCAGTGCAGCTCCATTATCCCTGGTGAGCACAAAGGCAGCGACTGCAGAAACAAACAGACAAGAGAAGGAACCCTTAAAGTGGGAGGGGGAGTGAGGAATGACCTCGAGGAATGATCTCTCACAAGATTAAGAGGTTGCCCCATAAATATGCACCTTCCCCTTAATGCCATTGAAAGGCAAAGCACCTCAGGCCAATAAAACAATCTGAGCAGCTATTTTTAGGAAGCTGTTGCTTTGGGAAAGTCTCAGAGGAATTCCCTTGCTCTGTGTCCCATCTTAAAAAGAAAAATGGTGAGTCCACATTCCAGTTCTGAACCAGTGCAGCATTGGGGGTGAGGTCAAAAAAGTAATTTCCCATTTTCCAGCTTGAAAACAAGTAAATAAATACAAATATTTATGAGATGATTGATATTCATGATAATTCCTTATGGAGAGTTTGTGGAAATCCAGTCTGCAGGTACACAAGGATTTGTATGAAGATGTTGATGTATGATCACAAAACAAGCACCTGCTGTTGCTTCTGATGCAACTTGTTCAGTCTCAAGGTTTTCACTTACAAGGTTTTGGGACAGGACTGGGAGCAGTTCATATTAGTGAGTTTTACCACAGATTACAGGTAATGTTAAATCTTGAAGTTTGGTCTTTAAGAAGAATTTTTATTCCTGGAAGATCTAGCTCCCAAATAGTACCAGGGACTGTATCTTTTATCCATCCCATTCTGGATCCTTCTGACAAGTGTGAAAATAGGAAATGTTACACATGGATGAACTTCCACGCACTTTGTTCCATCTATCTCAGAATGTTCCCTGGTGCTTATGGTATCATTTTGGATGAAAAGTTCTCCTTGACATTTAATTATTATCAGAATTAGTCATTAGTAGTGTTGTCATCACAAGGATTTTGGCCACTGGTGTAGTAGGACAAGCCCTTGGAGCCAGATGAGTTCAGCACTTCCCATGTGTTTGTAGGATGGTGTGTTTGGGGTGTAGTATGGGAATATTATTGTGTGGGAACAGCTTTACTTGAGGGAATTTGTCAATCCCCAAACTTCTTTTAGGGCACTTGTTGAGTTTATGAGAATGTCCAGGAGTCCATTTTTGCTGAAGGATAAGAGATGCTGGACACAGGATCCAATCTTTATACTGAGCTATTAGAATGGGGATTTGCCACCCACCCAGATTTTGTTTGGAAAACATGAAATCCAGAAAGACCCTCTACCTTCAAAGAATGCTGAAAAAACAGTGGTTTTGCCCAGATGCTCCACATTTCCACTACTCCCATGTGATTGCTCCCTTACGAACTGAGGCGTGTTATCCTGCTGATAACACAGAGGAGCATCTCAGCCCCAGCTGTGCACATCTGGCTGGCACAGCAGTGGCCTGTGCCGGGGGGAGCTGCTGCTGGGCCCTGTGGAGCCTCTTTCCTTGCTGGTGGCTCTTGCCAAGCCCTGAAGCTCTGCCCATACAACCATCCCTCTTCCACACTGGCCAGATGCCCCTCCAGCCCTTCCAGGGCTTGGCAGGAGACATTCCCCGCGCCAAGGCAAGCATCCCACGGGTCCCCCTGGGAATCTGGTGCTCCTGGCTCCCCCCCAGCCAGTCCCTTTCCGCTGCCCCAGGCACCGACCTTCCCGGCTGGATGGATTATCTACGGGCTGTTTCCAGACTGCTGTTTGTTTGGAGAAATCATATTGGAGATAAGATGGTAAAATACAGATAATTAAGTTTCCTTGATAGGAGTGGAATTGTGAATCGAGATTTAAATAGCCTGCTTTGAATTCTGCCTCCCGTGCCTCTCCGGGGCTTTGCTTCGGGTCTGTGCTGAAGGAGACGAGGGGGAGAGTCCTGCATTGTTGACATTTATTCTACAAAAACATTTCCAGCTCTTCTTAGGGCTTTTTTTTTTTTTTTCAGAGAAAGGAACCAGTTCAACCACTTCCCCCCCCAACATTCTGCTCTTTACACGGCTCAGGAGTGAGTGCAGTGCTGGGCTGGCTGCAGTGCCTTGCCTTGCTCTCATTAACACCCCTTTGGCTCACACCGGGGAAATTTGGGAAGTTTCGTCTCGAGCAGAGGGCAAATTGAACCTGGAGGAGACCCTCCTTAACAATGTGCAAAGCCCTTACACAGGGATGTAAAAGAAAATAGAAAGGCTTTCCAAACCTGAGGGTCCTGCTGTCAATTATGGCAGCCGTGAAATGCAATAAACTTTTTACCCAGCTCTGATTGATGTGGGGTTGTGTTTACTCTGGTGCTCCAGCAATAAACGCTCTGTCACGCCAGCCCCTCCACCCCGTGATGTGGGATAACTGGAGCTGTGGACTCTGCGAGCTCAGGGAGGTGCTGGCAGCTCAGGACCTGCTCCTTTCTTGCCCAAACTGCGCCGTGTCCTGAGCCTGAGACACAGTCTGGGGGAAGTGAATAAGCAACTGAAAAGTGAGTTCAAAGCAGAAAAGTCTAGGGGATCAACCAGTAGCAATTATCCCCAATCTGCCGGAAACAGAGCTGTCTCGGGCTAATTTGAGCTTTCTGAAGATATTAGTCTGCTGGTTTGAATCATATTTCTGAAACTGGGTAAGAGGCAGATGAATCATGGACTGGTTTGGGTTGGAAAAGACCTTACAGCTCATCTCATTCCAGCCCCCTGCCATGGGCAAGGACACCTTCCACCAGACCAGGTTGCTCCAAGCCCCATTCAAGCCGGGCTGGTAGAATACTGAAAAGTGGGAAACTAACCCAGAGCAAATCACCTCTGCAGCCTCCAGTCTTCGCTGAGCTGGGTTTGGCTCTGGCCTGACCTTCATCCACAAGAGCTGGGGACCAGAGCAAAGGCCTTGCCACCACTCCAACCTTGGTGCCCATGCACAGTTTGCGTCAGCAGAGCTCTGGGGCTGCCCACAGTCTGAACGCCCCAGGGCTGATGCTGACAGTCAGAAAACTTTGCTTGGAAGGCCACCGGGTCAGGGAAAATTTGTTGTAGGGGAAGATGTCGCCCCATGCCCTGTTTGGTGCCTCCATTTCAGGCTATCCCACTGATTAGGGAAAGATTAGTTGGAGAAGAGGCAGAGCAGGGCTTATCAACTCTGGTGTGTTGTTAGGCAGAAGCTTTCTTTTCATTGTCATTAAAAAACTGAGTGTGTGTGTGTGTGTGTGTGAGGCTGATGGGCTGCCCTTTGTAGCTTTGAAATCCGAGTGGGCTCCTCTAGGCTGTGTTTATGCTACAGCATAATTTGTGTGTGTGAAAGAACCTCTACTTCTGTTTCAGCAACACTACAAGGATGGAAGTAATACCCTGTGACAGCCTCTCCCCCTGCTCTCAAACACGTTTCTGGGGTGTTTGTTCAAGAGAGAGACCCGGATGAGCAACACGGAACAAGTGTGTCCTGAGTAGATGGGAAAACCATCCCAGAAAAGCAGATCCTGCCCCAAACTCACAAAGTCCCCCTTTTGTGGGCATTGCCCTGCCAGAGCCTTAAGTTGGTGAAGGCTTTGCATCCTTTCCTGCTTATTTTTCCCCCCAAAGCGTCACCGTGTTGCTTTGCCACACAAACAAGGGTCACGCCACACCAGGACATTGGGGGGATCTGGGATCAGGAATGTCAGCACCTGCCTTCTTCCCTGAACTATCTTAACAGGGGGAAGAGAGTTTCCTTGAGGAAAATGACCTGTTATCTCCAGCAGAGCTTTATTGTGCTGTAAAGCAATTTCTACACTTTCAAAACTGAAGCGTCAGTTGTGAAATGGAAGTTCTGTAACAGTGTAAGAGAGACCTGAAAACACAGGTAAGAACCGTCCTGACGCCACCAACAATTTTGCTAATGGTCAGTTGTGCAAGCAAGAGAGAGGCAAAATTACATCTGACTCCAAATCAGAGCCATCTGAAAATCTCTGCCTCTGCCACCTCCCTGAAAGCATCAGTAAATGAGTGTTTAAATAGATTTAATTGGAGTTATTTGAACTCGTTTCAAAAAAAATCACCATGGGAGATCTCTGGGTCTCATTGAAATTGTATCTTTAAGTGAGGGAAAGAAGAGAAATTCCGTAAGTGCCATTAAAGGTTTGGGAACTGTCGGATGTGAGGAAGGGATTTAGGCACCACAATGTAAAAACCTAAGATGGACAGACAGCTTGGAATCCTTTTCCATTTGGGATCAGGCACGGAAGTCAGTTCACATTCAACAGTGACAGCCTTCCCATTCCTCTTCCATTTACAGTAATGGATTCGAGGGCTTCCAAGTGTCCTGCACTATCGATTGGAGATTTTAATGAGCTTTAAATTACTGATGGGATTTATGGGTCAGGTGCCCTGTGCCCAGGAATTGCTCACACACTCTGGACCTGGGGTTCCAAAGCTGCTCCTGAAGCCACACAGGCAGGACGCCGGAGCCTCTGGCTGCCAAGTGCCCGGGTGCCCTTGCCTTGCCCTACTTATCTGAAGAGCCTGTCAGCATGTTCTATAACTAGTGGAAACCACTTTAGAGCTGGAGCCAGACACCGAGGTGCCGGGGTCCACATTTCATTTCTGTGCCTGGGAAAGTTGGGAAGCAGATACGGCCAGATCCTTCTCCCAGCCACATTTTTCTGCCTATCTAGTTCTCAGCCCTGAGCTGGCATGTCTGGAGATTGACACAGGCCCTGCTGTTTGTAGATATTAAGGGTTTTTTTTTTTCCTAGGAAAGAGAAAAATGTGGCCATCAAAAATTGCTGCGGAAGATGGGGTAGCAGCAGTTTTTAGTGCAATCTGAGAATTTTAATTGTATGTTTGCAGAGAATTTAAGCTCCCCTGTGGGAAGTGTGTCCCAGCTCATTCTAAAACCCCAAAATCCAGCTAAACTTCAGTTGCAGGGTGTTTGAAATTCATCCCATTAACAGACCTATTTGGATGAAATGACATCCAGGAAGCATATTGGAAAGTTGTTCTAAACTGGTTCCTTTTCAACTGTGTAATTAAACCAGTTGTTTGTTAATAAGTGACACTAACAAAGCTTGGTTTTGTTGGGCTTTGTAGTCTCTGTCCCTATAATAATCCTATGTGGATGATTTCCCATGGTTTGCCCTTCTCAGTCCCTGCTGCTCCCATGAGAGGCAATGGGTGTTGGTCACTCCCCATGTTCTCCTGGTCACCTTTTGGAGAACAAATCCCCATCTTATCCCACACCACAGGGCAGCTGCCGTGAAATTTGAGGTCTCAAGGTCTCTGTTCCTCTCAGTGTTCGAAATCAGGCTCAGCAGGTGATGGAGAAGGGACCAAGAGTGCAGGGAGGTGGTTTCTTTAGCAGGAGAGGTGCAAGTTTCCTCAGTCATGGATGTTCCCAGCTACGCTGTGGGAACTGGGGGAAGAGCTTTCCCTTGTCCATCTGAGCTGACCTGAGAGCCTGGCAAAGCCACGCTCCTCCTGCTGTGAGCAGACAGGTGAAGGTGCCAGTTTTATGGCAGGACACGTTCCCAGAGGGAGCTGTGTCACCTCTCACATCCTCGGAGCCCCAGTTCCCACGGGAGACAAGGGCAGCTTGTCATTGACAACACAACAATCAAACCTTGGGCTCTACTCAACAGGTTTTGCTGGCACTTGAAGTGACATGATATTCAGAGGGACTGCAGTAAAGGATCAGAAATGCAGCAGCATCAACATCCTAACAGCTCTTTCAGGATCCATCCATGGGATAAACCTATCCTTAGATCTTATTCCTGGGATGCTGATGCTGAATTTCTCCCCCCATTTCCTTTAAACTTTTCCTTCATCACAAACGTGGGCAAATCAATCATTTTTACCTGGCTCTCCCAAGTGTAATGAAGAGCAGCAGCACTTCCCTGCATTGGAAAGGTGCTGTGGAGGTGGGTGCAGCTGGAATTCAGAGGTGCAGGGCAGTAGGAGCCCACTGGGAATGTTGTGTGAGCAAGTGATCCTACACACAAATATAAAGATCTCACCTAAACGTGGAATAATAGAGCTTTGAGTCATGAATGCTTTGTAATTCCAGACATTCAGACTTTCTTTGTCAGGGGAAGTGATATTATTTTAAGGGAAGGAGAATGTTTTCCTAGGGACAGGTTTTGCTCCTTCAGAAACACTTCAGATATTATTACTTTACAAAAACTCTTGGTCGGGGAAAAACAGAGTTTAAAACCAGCCAGAACTGTTAAAATTTATGTTATCAAAATATATCCTGTCAAAATATTTATACCATAAACTCGGATCATTAACTATCCCCTCATACTGCTCCTGGGAAAGGAGGGAGAGGAACCTGAGGTGTCTGATGTGTCAATTCCTTCATTTATCGCTGGTTGATTCCCTGGCATGGCAACAAAAAGTGGCTTCAGAGTTTGCATGGCTATAGATCTGAAGGAATTCCTGTTGTTGAACACTGCTTCTGTGGGCTGAAGGGGTGTTTTCCAAGTGACATATTTCCAGAGGCACCTCCACACATACTTAACATCCCAACCCACATGCCAGCACATGTTATTAGGCTGCAATTACTCCCCAGGAGTTGAGCAAGCAAAGTGTGCTCCCATCGAGTTGTGTGGCAGCAGAAAGAGACTTTCTGGGGCTTTTGTGAGTGAAAATATGAGGCTGGAATATGGATGTGCTGAGACCCTGATGCTCTTGTCTCCATGGCTCTGTCTTGCCTTTGGGGCAAAGCCAGGTACAGATCCTGGAGGCAACACATGGAATCTCCTCACCACCTTTTTTTTGTGTTACATTATTTAATTAGAAGGTCCCAGGGATATGTCCATTATTTTGGAAGCCCCCACAGTGTCATCCTTGTCTGTCCAATGTGGATGGAGCTGCACTGATGGAGGGATAGGTGCCCTGAGCTCTCCATCCTTCACCTTTCATCCTGCACCCTCCAACCCTGCACCTTCCCATGGGCTGCAACAGAGGGACCACTGCTCTTTAATTCCCACCATTCCCACCACCAGCAGTGAATTTTTTGCCACCACATCACTCCAGGGAAAGCAAACAGCGCTGCAGTCCTTCATAAAAATTAATTGCCCTGCTTCCTGGAATTATTACTTTCTGTGTCTTATCACTTATCTATTAATTACTTTTGGATGGAAAGCAGCAGAAAGACAGGAGTGCATTACACACATGATTTAAGACACAAGGTTACGGTGTCACCTTCTTTTATTATTTCACAGGAGTTTGGGTCTAACGTAGTGATTGTTAATATTTGTTAATGCCTGGAAAAAAAAGGCATCTCTGAGTTTATTTATCTTGGCAAAGGCAGCCTGTACATACAATGCATCTTTAGTTTTTTGCAACAAGCTGAAAAACAGCCTGGCAAGGGTGATATCGAATCCATGGTGAAGTTCTTCCCAGGGTAACAGCCCCCAGCAGGGAGTGGGTGTTGCACTGGACCCCCCTTCCAAAGGAGGTGCTGGAGCAGAGTCCTGGGCTGTGTTCCCAAGCCTCTGCCAACCCCAACTCACAGGATTCCATTAAAAATCCTGCAAATGCATATTCTTTTAAGTTGTAACAAGGGAGTTCTTTTGCCTGTCTTCTACCTTTGGCGTTATTGGGGTCCCTGGGGTTTTTACTTTTCTCTGTAACCATGAAGGCCAGAAAATGACCCTGGAAGAAAAGGCACATAGAAATTCTGGTACATTCACAGGTCTCCCAGGACTTTACAAACTCCATCAGCTATGAGGATACATTTGTAAGAGTTGGCAGTGACAAGTTTTTTATGGCCAAGTATTTGTGCAAATGAAAGCCCAGGTTTTCATTTGTCTGAAAATTATATGGTGAGATAAGGAAACAAAATATGGCCAAGCAAAAGCAGCCTCCACCTTCAGAGCTGGGGTGAAGGCCTGTAAAAATGTGTTCCACTGAGTGAGTGAAATGATGGTCTTCATGCAATGCAGGGGGTGTTTTATGGCCATCCAATTTTTTGGGGACATAAGCACATGAGGAGACACCTTTTCTGTGCAGGGTGTGCAGAAAGAGAGTGATCCAGGCAAGTTCTTCCATGCTATTAAATAAAAGAACAAAAAGATCTGCTGCTTCTTTATGAAATCCTGCGGATTTTAAGGGGTTATTTGGCATTTAGGGCTGCATCCCACAGCCACCACGCCAGCAGCTCATCAGAGGTGACAGAAACAAAGTGTCCACCAGAAAATGCCATCACCAGAGTGACTGACCTCAGGAATACTGGGAGATGGGCTTTTTGTCAGAAGAAAAAAGGTAGTTGGAGTGTTGGAGGGACACAATTCATGATCTGTCTGCAAGGGGCTGCTGATGCTCCACAGCACAAGGAGATTTGGGAATCATCAGGCAAAACATGAGGCAGAGGGATTAGGAGCCATTGGGAACAAGTTATTCCTTGGGTGGCAGCATCTGTGCCATGAATGGTGCTCAGTGCAAGACTGGGCGAGGGAGATGTTCAAAGGAGCCTTTTCCTTATATAGCTCACTTATCAACCCTGTGGGCATCTCCTTTGTGCTGTGATGGCCCTGCCTGCTCTCTTACTATTAGGAAAAACCTGGGATATGCTAGGGATAAGCCCAGGGATGAGCTTGGGATAAGCACATGAGGATGGAGGCTCCCCAAGCCGGTGGCAGCCACTGTGCTCCCATTGCTCCCTCTCTGGGAGAGGAATTCCTGAGGTTTGCTGAGACAGAAGTCCAAGACAGGCTCCAAACTCCACCTGAGCAGCTCACATCGAGCCTGGCCCTGCACATTGCCAGGGAGACAGTCACCCAAACCCAGCCATGGGCTCACTGCCATCGCTGCCAGGTCCCAGAGCCCCTTGGCAGAGGTGTGAGGGGGCGGGTTGGGCTGGCACAGAGGGAAGGAGAGGAGTGCTGGCATTTCACTGTTACTGCTGTGCAGAGCCAAGCTCTTCCTTTTTTTCCTCAAAACTGTCTCTAATGGTTTCTGCAGACAGGGTTTGGATGTCCTCAGGCAGCAGATGTGTCAGGAGTTAGCGACGGCTTGTTCCTCTCTGGCACCGTACCGGGAGCGGTGCCAGAGCTTTGCTTGTGAAACCCAAACCCACGTGAGCCAAGTGGCACTGACATGAGAGCAGGGTCAGGTTCAGGAAACCATGAGAGCACAGGGACTCCAATCTGTGGAGCTGTTCCAGGCCAGGTTTCAACTTGCCCACGTTTCCGAACCGTTCCCGCTTTCGGCGATTGATATGAGCCTGGTTTGTGTTCAGCAGAGGCTACGCCTGGCTTGGAGGAACCATCAAAAATGCCAAGCATGTGAAAAACAGGGATCCCAGAGGAGTTGTCTTGGGTCACAGGAGCACTCTGGGCAGGAGACAAACTGAGCTTGTGGAGCGTGGCTGGGGCTGTGCTGGGGGTGCAGCATCACCTCGCCAGGACCATGCGTAGGACTCATCCCTGAGGGACAACCTGCTACAATCCCCCAACATGTGTGGGCAGGTTCCTTTCAGGGTGAATGCAGTTTGTGAGGAGCTTCTCCTGCAACTAAGATATTCCTTCCTCTGGGTTTGTGGGATGGTGGTTTTAAGAGGGAAGCAAATCTCCCTGACAAGCTCTGGTTGGGGGCTGAGCTTCGTTGTTTTTAGGAAGATGCTTAGTGGTACCACGACGGCCCTTTGCAGGCTGTTATATATTTCTGAAAGGATGTTTGAGCATAGATAAGAGTGTTTCCAAAGCTATTTGTGTCCCAGCCAAAGGCCTCTGGAATGGGAGCAGACCTGCATTTTATCTCCCAGTGGGAAGTGAGTAAAATTAGTTTTCTGGAGAGACAGGGTAAGGCTGGATGTCTACTAGCCCAACCCCTGAGTTACAGATGGACATAGCTGGAAGCTGCACTTTACTGTCCAAGCTTTGTGTTCCCCCTCTCCTAAACCATCCCAAAGATAAATCAGTGACGTTTCAAATATGATGGAGGGAAACAGAGCAAGGTTTGAACAGCTCAGTGTGGTGCTGGGATGCAGCAGGTGGGACCTAAGTCCTCGCAATATAAAAAACGCTCTTAAGATTCATCCAGGGTCTTCAGTGGATTCGAATCATATTTTAATGGGGGATTTGTCTCCTTTTTCTGTTATTATTATCCCTTCTCAAGACCAGAGGAATCTGTGTGGCAGTGCAGGACACCGGCAAGGTTCTAGCACGGGGTGCAGGAGGAACAAAAACCTTTGTATTAAAGCGGGATGGACCAACTAACCTCCAAAAGAAAACCTTTATTTTCAGAAGCACTGATGGGCACTGTGTGCCCAGATCTCCTTTTGGGGGGATCTGAACATCTGATTCCACCTTGGAGAGCTGAGTCATGTGAAGGCCACGAATCTGACTCTGTGTCCGTGACCAGACGTCCAGGCTTCAGCGGCAAGGCAGAGTTTGGCCTGATCCAGTCATCCAAAATCCATCTGCTTGTCTCAAATGAAATCTAATTTGGCACTTTTGTGAGATTTTGGCCACCATTAATTACGCCCTCAATTAATGGCATAACGTTGGCTCCGAGAGCTGCTGAACTCGAGTCTGCTGCCGAGTCAGGGCTTGGCTTGGAAAAATGTCATGGGATGCCATTCTGAGGGAGGATGTTTCACTGGGCACTTCATTTAGGACAAGTCCTAATGTGCATTTGGCTCATGAAAGAACTAATAGTTACCCAAACGATTCAAACATGACCTGAGAGATTATAGGTTGGCAATGTGTGCTAAACACAACCATATAATCCCTGCAAAATGAAATTTAATCAGCCAAACCAGTGCACAGAGAAGCAGTGAAACACCAGGGCAGCAGAAAGTTTGCTGTCCTGATATTAACTCTGACTTGTTCCTTTAAAAACTGCCTCTTACATGATATTTCTAGCACGGTTCTATGAAGCAAAGCCCTCCTACACCCCTCGGAAAAGCAGGAAAGCATATTAAGAGCACTGATAAAAGGTAAACAAACCAGGAGACACAAAGTTTCTTGATATGCTCTAATTGAGCTGGTTTCCTTGCTTTGGCTTTGAAAAGGAACAGCCATGAGGCATTCTTGAGAGAGCCAAGTGAACTGCTGTTATCTCAAAAAGGTCTCCTTAATGTCTCGCTCGTGGGGGCTCCAAGTCTGCTCCGGCCATTGCCTGGAAGTCTAAGAAAAGAAGTCTACTGGCCTCTGTGATAAAGCACCCATTTTTAGGCCTTGGGAAGGATGGGGTTGTTGACAGTTCATTCCTGTGAAAATTCAGTGTGCTCCAGCCTCCTGATTGTAAATGGAAGGAATATATGGCAGCACTAATGCAAAAGGTATGTGATTAGATAGTCCTGTCTGCTATCTGCCCCAGTGTCCTGCTGATAGGCAGCTCTGTGGTGCTAAATGGGAGCCATCAGAGTTGCCAGACTGACGCCAGGCCCTTCATCAACTGCCTCCCAGATAAGGGGGGAGGCTCCAATCTTCACGTAACACAATGTTTCCCCAGTGGGTGAACTTGAGTGTTCCTGGCTGCATCTTTCACAGACATCTTGTGGGGCCAGCAAGGGGATAATATATAGTTTCATATTGTAAGGAGTCCAAAAAGTTCAGCGTGAGGGATCCTGTGGCAGCCACACACAGCTCACGGTATCTGCCCAGGGTTTAACCTTCCCTTGAACAGCTCTAGATATGATCCCAGCAGAAGAGGATGCTCCCCTTGGATGGTGCCGGCGCTCCAGGCTCCGAGCTGCCCCACATTCCTCAGGGTGGGAGCCTGCCTGGCCATAGCACAGTCTGTGTGATAACCCACCTCAACCCCCTCAAACTGCAGAGACAAAAATAGGAAAACATGACCTGCAGTGAAGGACCCACTCAGGCTCCATGGGGATGCTCCAAGAGCTCTGCCAGGGTTTCCTCGGCGCCAGCTCTGCCCTTGCAGGGGATGTGCTGAGCCCTCAAAGGCCCCTCCAGGGCAGAGTGAAAGTGGCTTCAGCACATGCATGGGGAAGCTCCAGGTTGCACTTTGCTCTGGCTTGAGCTCTGGGCTCTCTGGGTCAGACTGGTGGGAGTGGAGCAGGTTCTTGCTTCCCCGAGACTTTGTTGAGTGCTGGTAGGGTTTGCTCCACCAACCTTTTGTGCAGACCCAAAGAGATGTCTTCTGTGGGCCTCCCACCCACGTAATATCCCAACTTTTGGAGGTTTAAGCCACCAAAATCAGTCTCCTCAACCTCTTCGACATCTGCTGGTTTCTGCTACTGCTTGGGAGGGTCATAGCTTGACTCTCCCCTTTACTTAGGGTGTATGGTGGGGGATGCTCCTGCTGCCACAGCTGCCTCTGCAGATTTCCAGGGATACCTGTAGGCTCAGCAAAGTTTCTTCCACTATTAGTGTCCCTGCATCGTCACAGCTCCAGTGAATGATCCTTCTAAAGGCTTTTAGGGTTGACGGTGGGTGAAGACCTACATACACCCTCCCCAGTGAAATGTACTGCACTCAGGATCTCAAGCACTCTCCCCAGTTAGTCCAGAAAATGTTTTCAGGACACCTCTAAGTTCTAGGATCAAATGGCAGCTGTTTCTAGGAACGAGCTGGGAGCACTAGGTAGACACGAAGGCTACACAGACAATTACATTTCCTCCTTAAGCCTTATCATTTTCCACACCCTAGAAAAACCTTACAGCTTATTCATTCATGAAAACAGAAGGGAACTTTCCTCTAATCTTCTCTTGGTGACTCACAGGCTGCCAGAGCTGCCACTGGAGGCGTGACCAGACCATGGCTGTGTTGACCCAAGTTTCCTCCCATCTTTTCAGCTTGGGTGCCCCAGGAGTGTCCTCATGGCAGAGTGGATTTCCATGCTGGCAGCCTGGCCATGCGAGTGCAGGTGGTCCTGGGGCTGGAATGTGAGTTCCTTGGGTTTGTAGGGAGCCTGTGGTCCCAATGAGAGGGACACACGTGTGACACAGCTCGCTCAGAGCCCTGTGTGGGCTCCTCTTAGTCATTGTTTGCAAGGATTTGAGTGATGGCCAGGACTGATAGAAACGTCTACAGAGCCCTGAAGATTCGTAACTGGCGGCACAGAAGAGACTTCTGCTGAAAGTCCTTAACCTTAAATCCCTAAATCGAGGGGTCAGGCCTTTATTGGCAACTGTTTGCTGCAGCACCCAGAGCAGGGGTGCCAGGGGTCCCCCTCCAGCTGCTGGGGATCCAGCTGGAAGGTTGGACAAGACACACAACCGGCTGTTACATGAAGTAGGTGTGAAATTCAGATTAACTGAACTGAGTTTCAAACAGAAAAAAAAAATTGGGGTGACATTGGCAGCAAATGTTGCACTTGATAAATAACATCCCTTGGCTCATTGCAGTGCATTTACTTGGGGCTTGTTTTGCTCTTCTCTTGCTTTGTGCTTCCTCTGCCTCTTTTTAAAACCGTCTTGTTTTTATTATCTTTTCCACAGAGTAACTGTACACCAGTAATTTTGCAGTGAGATAACTGGAAGATTTCACATTCAGTTTGCTTCTGATTTTTTTTAGCTGCTGGTTTAACAAGCTCTGTGAAGGCAGTGATCAGTTTGAGGGGGTTCTTGTGTGGGTACAACTCAGGTGAAGTGCATTGCTTAATAAAAAAAGAAGAGGAACACAGTTCTGGAGGACTGATGGATGGCAGTATCTCTAATATCAGATGCATGGCTGTCTGGATCTGGGACATCATCTCCTCCAGCCAGAGAAGAGCTAAAAGAGTGCCCAGAATGGAAAAAGAAATAGAAATGCATTTGTTGCACACCTGCTGGGAGCCTGTACTTGTGCGTGGGTTAAGCCAGGTTTTAGAGGCAAGTTTAGAATTTCAGCTTTGATTTTGAAGGATGTTCCAACCACCTCCATGTTATGGACATCCTGTTCTGGACTCCTACTGCTGCTGCAGGGGAGTGTGGGCTGTTCATTTCTGGGAGCCAATTTGAAAGCCAAGTTTAAACACGCAGACCACTTCATTTCAGTGAATCATGTGTGCTTAGAACCTGATCCTGCAAACTCCAGAACATCTCCTGGGAGATCTCAGGAGCTCTCCCTGATAGTGTAATTATCCCTTTCCAATTGGAAGACTAAGGCAGCAGCTCTTTTGCTTGGAGAAGTGCAAGAGAGGGCTCAGTGGTTTGTGTTCTGCTAATGAAAACCCATTAGGGGAGAGCTCACCCCGTTAATTGCCCGAGTAACATCTTGGAAGGTGTGTAGATGTGGACAAACAAGCGGTTACATGAACAACAGATGCAGTTAAACACACACACAGCCATGGGTTGTTCCTGCTTGTTGGCCCTCTGCTTGCATCCCAGGTAAATTTCCATTTCCAGCCTGGTGGGAAGCTCAGGGCTGCAGTGGCAGGACACTCAGGGGTTTCTAGGAGGTTTGAATGCAGGCCTGATTTACTCCCAGTCATCACCTTTCTCTTTTTATTCAGACCTTGGTCTTAATCATTGGGCAAGATTGGTTCCATATGAAGGGGATGAAGTTGTGGCTGCCCCATCCCTGGAAGTGTCCAAGGTCAGGCTGGAAAAGGCTTGGATTATCCTGGTCTAGTAGAAGGTGTTCCTGCCCATGGCAGGGGTGTGGAATGAGATGATCTTTAAGGTCCCTTCCAACCCAAACCATTCCAGGATTCTATGATTCCAAGTGCACACCCAGATTCAGGGGGTTTATCTCTTTTTTTTTTACTGCACCTCCTGTTTGCTGCTTGGCAACGAAAATAATATTATTGCACATACACATGTTATATGAGGTACTACCTGCAGTTAGAACTTATTTATCATTTTCATTTAGCAGATCCAAACCCTGCCATTTTGAACACTCCTCTAGTTTCAGCTGCCAAAAAGGAGGCAGCTCACAGCATTAAGGGAATGAGTCACATTCTTACACACTCAACAGGATTAGACATTTCACTCCTTAATGCTTAAATAGAAGGTCATTAAAACAACCCTGTGGTTTGGGGAGGATAGCAATTCCATAATTTGCTTATTTTGGTGGCAAGTGAAAAGCTTGGTTTAAATCTAAATGTGTTCACACTGTGGTGCCAGAGCAGAACAAGCTCTTCTGTACGGGAGCCTCTGTTCCTGCTTTGTTGTGTTCAACCATGTCTCAGAAAATTGGGAACTTCACTGACACCATTTATGGTTTAGAGGAGGGTCCTGCTGGAGCTCAGAAGTTGGCAGTGCCATGAGAGCCCCTGATCCAAGAGCATACTGCCCAGGGGTCAGACAAAACAAGGAATATGGGAAACACTGGGGAGAGAACAAGGCTGGAGGGAGACTGTTACGTTTTACGTGGGGTCAGTGGCCACCACCTTTTCCAGAAGGAAGTTAGAGGAAGCCATGGGTACTCCCCCCACACTTTTTATTTTGGTAATAAAAATAATTTGCTCCATGAGCAGCAGAAATTTTGAAGCTCTGGTTTCCTCCCTGTTTTCACCTTGTGATGGGATTTCTGGCAACGACGTAAGTGCAGCCTCCAATTCCAGCTTTTTCTGACGTGGTATTTCCATCCTGTTGGTGAATTCTTTGCTGTCACATCTTCTGAGCTGTAGTTTGGTCCTTCCCCAGCAGCACTGCTCAGAGGCTGTCCTCCTCCCAGCTGGAATGTTCACCGAGCTCCAGACCTGGGGCAGAGCTGAGCCTTCTGTGCTGCTGCCAAATGAGGTGGTGATGAATCCATGACTTCAAAAGTCCCTGCCATGCCTGGGAGAACATGTGCACGCAGAGAGAGAACAGCTACACAAACTTTGGTTTTCTTAGAAGGTTATAACATGAGAAGTGTATTCTGGATAAGGCCATGTAGAGTGCCATCTCCCAGATTCCCAAACTGAGAAAAAGGGGAAGGGCTGGAGCAGCGGCGATGACCGAAGGACATGGGAAGTGTGTGCTGAAAGCAGCAGCCACTCCAGGCTGGGTTCTTATGGGCCACAAAACTTCTGCAGCAGGTTGAGGAAAAGCCAACCCCCCCCATATATCTGGGATCTGTCAGGCTGTGTCTCCATCACGGACACCGGGGTTTGCTCCTGATGGAGCTGTGAGCAGTTCCCAAAACGAAGCACCTTTCGCCTCCTAATGGAGTGGTTGAAGCTGAGGGGTGGATGATGAAATGTGTTTGTCTTTAATCTGCCTGGATTAGCAATGTTTCATTGCTCACTGGGAAGAAACTCCAGCAGGATAAGTGATGTTAACAGCAACTAATCTGATGGTGCCAAAGCAAGTTCCTGCAGATCAGGCCCATGAAGCCCATGGAAGAGGAGAAGCCTCAGCCCGTGGGGAGCGAGGGGAACGTGTTCCCAGTCTGGCAGGTGAAGCACTTGAACAAGATGTTCTGAAGGCCGAGGGCAAGTACAGATGATGATGGTGAAGGTACCGGCCCTCATCTGTGGCAAACAATGATTTCATTTCAGAATGAAGTGTTGGTTGGGGGGGTTGATGCCAAGGAGAGGCAACTGTTGTATCAAAAGGAAGCTGCCAGGCTTTCTTGATGGTGGAGGTTGTAGAAGAAAGTGAAACCTGCAGTTATTTGAGGAGTTTGAGTGGAAGATGTGATGTTTTTAAAGTTACTGAATCTTAGATTCAGGGAGGTGGGAAGGGGGCAGGTGCTGGTTTATGGATTGTGAGAGCAAGTTGAACACTTGGCTTGCACCACCTTTTGTTTCACCAAGATGTCTGTTAATGTTATAAATTCTAAAAAGGAAAGGACTAAACCCCTCTGTTCTTTGAGAGATCCAAACCAGAATGGCACATGTACTCTGTGTTCAACCTTCTGCTGGTTTAACAACCATGTGTCATTTTGACGTGCATCCCCTTCCAAAATTGGTGCTAAAATCTGGCTTTGGCTTCTCTAGCACAGATCCAGAGCAAATCCACTGGCTTCAGGTATCACTTGGAGCAAGATCTGGCACACAGTTTTCTTCCTATTGCGTTTTCTTGGGACCTCTGGACTTGCTGTAGGTTGGATGTTGTACTTGCCTTCATATATTCTAAATATCATCTCACCCACCACCGAAGTAACTTTTAGCCTCTTCCTGTGATCCCTGGCTGTTTCCTGCTGCAGAACATCCTTGGTCTTATCTGAAATGGCTTCAGCCTGAGGCTCTGATCCTGTGCCTGCAGCAAGATTTAATAGTGAACAGGCAGCACAGGCTACAACTGTGCTTTCGTCCCCCTTGGCTGCTTGAATTGGACTTTAGACTCCCAAATAACTGGAGCTGCTTTTCTCTTTAAAACCTTCAGCTTATATTCTGCAGAACCTGAGGGGGCCAGTGGAGAAAATGTTGATACCAAAGGATTGTCTCAACCTCCTGCCGAGACCTCGCCTCCCAGCTCTGTGCCTCAACCACAGGGCCACCCCTTGTGCCCTTTGACATGACCATCAGCAGACCAAAAATGAGCTCGTGAAAGCCACCAAACAGCATCTAACCTGGAGGAACATCTGCTGTGCCTGCAGACCTCCTTCAGCCCAGCCTGTGTCACTGCTGAGGTGGTGACATTCCAGCAGTGGATAATCACTACGTGTGCCTCGGGAGGTTCACAGGGAGGAAAAGGCTCTGTGCAATTGTGGATTTTATTTTGTTTCCCCTCTAAGGCCAGCATTTGGCTTGGACTCTCCAAAGCAGTTAAGTTTATTAATAGTCTGTTTCTGGAGCCGAAGTGACTCCATAGAGGGGAGTTATTCCATGCAAAACAAAACAGGAAAAGAAAACAATGTCCAACTCCTCCATGCTGGAGGGGTGCTCAGAAAACAGCATTGTTCCACCTTCTCATGTGAAGCAGAGGAGACCCCAGAGCAGCCCTGGCAGGAGGAGGGTGATGAGATCCAGCCCTGGGACACAGAGAGAGCGTTTGGGGATGAAATGTGACTGACTCTTGCAAAGGAGTCTGTTCCTGGCCAAGTCACTGCTTTAAGCATTCGGCAAGAGAATCAAAGGGGGAACTTCACAGGCAGCAGCACAGTCTGTTATTTGGTGGGATCCAAGTGTTGTACCCTTGGAAGGCAGCAGGATACATGAATTCCCATCATCGCTGCCGAGGTGTTGCTGGGCAGTGAAACTCATTCCACGGACAGGAGTGCACATGATCTTCCAGGGACTGAGAAGATTAAAAGGAGACCTCTCTGTTTAGGAGAGCCCAGGAGGATCATGCCAAAACATGGAATTGTTCAGTTTGGAAAATACCTTTAGACTCCTACAATGTTTCGGTTTGGAAGGGACCTTAAAGCCCATCCAATCCCACCCCCTGCCATAGGCAAGGACACCTTCCACTATCCCAGGTTGCTCCAAGCCCCATCCAGCCTGGGCTTGGACACTTCCAGGGATGGGGCAGCCACAGCTTCTCTGGGCACCCTGTGCCAGGGCCTGCCCAGCCTCCCAGGGAAGAATTCCATCCCAATATCCCGTCTGAAGTCCAATCATCACGTCCAACCATCAACTCAGTTGTTTCTTCTTGTGGTTTTTCATTGATACCTTCCAAATCTTCTTCCCATCCTGGCTAATAAAGCCACGAGGGCTGAAAAGGACATGGAGAGAGGGAGCAGGATCACTCCAGCTCTCCACTGGAAACCAACCTGGTGGGTGAAACACAGAAGACAATTGTTCATCAGAAAAATAAAGCATGAAACTTTTCTCATGGCAGAGAGAAATGTTCTTCTTCATGATCAACCCAACATCACCCAGCTCCTGCTTTGCCCCTCTTCTGACTAAATATAAAATGTTCTTCACATGCCTTGTTCCATTGGGATTCTGCAGCAGTTTGAGCATTGCTGGCTTTTTTCACTGCCACAGTTCAGCAAATGTCCCCTATGACAGTCAGAAGGTGCCTTCCATCAGGTTTAGTTCTTGGTTTTATTTTCCTACAACGGGAGAATAAGCTGCAAACATCCCCTCAGACAAGTCCACTGAAGGCTGAGACAAGTTTGGGGAACTCCAGGATTATAAAGTCATGAATTTTAGTGACAGTGCAAGGTATCCACTTAACGACATCTTCAATTTCCAGCAGTTCCAGAAAGGAAGGATTATAATGTTAAATCTGGGATAAACATGGATTATTGGCAGTTGCAAATTTTTATTTTAGTTCTGAATAAAACAAACCATTTACAGTTTTTCTGGGAAATGAGGACTCAAACCAAAATATTGGTTTGGTTGGAAGCACGGCTGGATTTGCTCTCAAAACTTTGTGACATTTTAAAAATAGATTGAACTGTCAGCTGGAAATGGAGATAATTTCAACTCAGAGAGTCAAAATGCTTCATTTTGAAATGCTATGAATTCTCCTAATCTAAATTCTGCATCCATATTCTAAGGAAGTGGCAGGCTTTGGGCTGGGGCATGTCTGAGACAGCTAATTTAGAATCTTTAAGTGAAAATCACTCATCTGGGTGGAGGAGCTCATGACCCATCCCCAGTGGTGTCTGAGGGAGGATGAGTTGGGCACCAGGTAGGCTGGGAGCAAATGAACCTCGTTCCACCACAGGCTCGTCAGCTCCTTTCGCTCCCTTTGAACACCACAAAATTCCTCCTCGTTAGTCACTATTTATACAGTTGCACACAGATTCTTTCTTAAGCATTCACATATTTTATGAAGTCAGAAAAGACTTTTAAGATGCAAAAAGCCTGATGGTTTTAATGAGTTTAACAATAAACAGGCAGAGACCAAAGCGTACGCAGTCCTGGGGTCAAACCCGCACTGAATTTCCACTGGCCCCAGCTCAGAGTAGCTGCAAGCCCAGGCTTTCACTTCCAAATCATGCTGGGCTGGTGAAAACAAGAGCTTTTAGTTATGCTTCACACATAAATGGAGAACTTTGGAGTGCTGGGGGTTGCTCGGAGCTCATCGTGTGCTGGGCTCCGCTTCAGTTTAGTTTGTGCAGAGGATCCTGTTGGTTTGGTGGTTCCTGCTGGCATCCAGCACAGAACTTTCTTCACATGCCTTTACATTTAACTGGGGCAGCTTAATTGTTTCTCAATGAAAGCCCAAATCTGCAGCAGAGGCATCGTTCCACTCCAGGGAGAGGAGCTGGGATTAAAGAGCTGGCAGGGAGAGACCCTTATGCAAGGGTAGGGAGATCATTCAGAAATATTCATAAAACACGAGGCAGATCTTGAAATATTTATTAAAAACAACGTTTGACTGTTAATTCCCCCTCACACAGCACCCGTGAAAGAGATTCTGGAGATGGAGAAATGAAACCACAAAGCCAGTAAGCGATTCGCCCGAGGCCATAAATCAGACTCGGAACTGGAGAGCAGCTCTTCCTCTGTCACCTCTCCTGACTCTGTCACCTCTCCCCAAAAAAGCCAAGGGCTGAGTTTGTGCCAATGTCCCCCCAGGTGCCACCTGAGAATGATGCTCATTGAAGTTCCAGACCTCAGTTCTGCAGTGAGATGAACCCTGAAGCCGCACGAGGAACACAAGGGAGTGGTTGTTGATTTCATTATTTCTCCCAAATCTTATCATCATCTTACAGTGATGAAACAACTGGTTTTCTCCAGCCTGGGAGTGCTTTCCTGCCCTTATCAATGGAAACTCACCTGATTTTGCTCGGTATTCTGTGTAATCAGTGGGGGAGATGATTGGTCTTCCTGATTTTGCCCAACTCTCTGGTCAACTTTAATTTAGGTGCTTCCAGCCCTACCACGAGACCACCAACCGATCAGGAGCCCCGATTCTCCTCCTGGAGACAAATCCCTCCATCTCCACTGCCTTTTACAAGTTGATTGAGCCTTGTCCCCATCACCCATGAGCAGCCAGGCCCCCCCAGAGCCTCCTGGGCTCCCCAAAGCCACCCGAGTGCCAGGGCTGGGTGGCCACCAGCTCCAGGCTGTGTCGCACGAGTGCCTCGCGCCGGATCCGCTTCCTCCCGTGGGACTCTCCAGATAACTCGCTTGTGTATTAAAAGTTGTTTACCCCGTGCTCCGAGCAGGATGCTTTCCTTATCTGCAGGCAGAGCAAATTCCCCCCAGTGCCTCCACACGTCATTCCTGGCCCGCTCCTGACTCCGGGCTCGCTGGTGGCTCTGTGTTATCTCCGGGCTGCAGCACAGACAGACCCTGCCCGGAGCAGCCCCCGGGCTCTGCAATACCAGGATCGATGTCTTCAAAGCCTGAAAATTGCTCTGTAATTTGAATCTTTAACAACACGTGGAAAAATCTACAGGAACTGGCCTGTATCGTGTCTCCGAATGGCTTCATAAATACCACGCTGAGGAATTTAGGTGCTCTCGGGTGTGTGTGTGTCCGTGATGGATGTTTGGATTCGAAAAAATGCGCTTTCTGCTTTTCCCTATCTCTGCAGAGCAGCTCAGATCTACTGTGCAGCTCCTTTTGCCTTACCTGCAGCCCCTGCCCCACCTCACCAGTGGTCACACCCGCACCAAGGGCAGGGTTCCTGCCTCTAATTCCCAAGCCAGGATCCAGTGGCTCCTCCTGAGCCACCACCCCTGTGGTCAAACCCCCCTTCCCATCTGCCTGAGATGCAGAAGCCACATGCAGAAAGTCCAGATAGAAAAAAGCTCGATGGAATGTATTTATCTGAAAACAATAGTGTGTGTGGATGGAAAAAATCAGCGTTTTCCACCAATCATGTGGTTGTTATTAATGTTTTCCAAAACGCCCAGAGGTACCTTATGTGTCAAGTAAGAGCAGCCTGGACTATTTCGGTGAAAAAGCAAAAAGTGCATTTCTGCACCTAAAGCTGCTCCTGTATTTCAGCCCTGCACTGATGCCCAGATGGGACCAGAGGAATTTCCCCTTCCCTCAAATCTGCAGTCGCAGGGCTCGATTTCTGCCCAAGATGCTGGTGCAAATACTTGCGTTTTAACTTCTTTTCCAGTCCCTTCCTTAAAGTAGGAGAGTGTCCTGGAAGTGCGGATGGAGCCTGGGCAGCCCTGCTTGGCTTTCTGCTGCCATCCCCGGAGCTGCTGTGCCAAGGAGTGCCAGTGGATGCTGCTCTGGATTCAGTTCTGTGCCATGTGCTCTAAGAAGACCCTCCTTGAGCTGGGAGGTTGGATGGACCAGATGACCCCACGAGTGGTGCCTTCCAACCTGACCCATTCTGGGGGTCAGGGGATTCACCAGGGGACACTGAAGGGCCATTGAGGGGACACCAGTGGGGACGATGCTCGCAGGGAACACAGGGCGGCACGGTGAGCTCCAGCCAGGTTCTCCAAGCCAGCCTTTAACCAGGCAAAGGAGCAAAGCCAGTGCAGGGCTGCCCCAAGGAGGGATTGTTTGAAGCTGCTCCAGCAGCACAGCCGAGCTGGAGGGGTCATTTCCTCGGTCGTGGCGCTGCAGCAGCCCCAGAAGCCCCAGATCCCCCGATAGCCATTGAACGAGGATTTCCATTTTTGGTGCGGGCTCAGACTTAAAATAGACAGTCTTGAGCGAGGAAGAAACTCTGTTGACAGAACATAGGGAACATTCTTCCAGTGTACTTTTGCAAAGGACTATCTCTGTCTTTAATCTCCCCAGCGTTTCCTGCAGGTCTCCCGGGCCCAGCTTCCCTCTCATTGTTAGTGGTGCTTTTGGAAATGACCTCAGGCAGTTTGCAGTGACTGGCGACCCACGGTCAGAATGACTAACCCAGTCTGTCTCCATCCCTTGGACATGTCCCATTGACTAAATAAATGACAGGCACTGACATGTGAATAGAAACAAAAACAGCCTGACAAGTGAAATCTTAACTCTTTGGAGCAAAGAGACGTCTGGACGCGGGTTCATCCTGCCCGTGGAGCGGAGGGAATTGCTCCAACAAAGTCCTGACAATGGTAAAAATACAGTGAGCCTCCCTGAGCTGCTCAGGACACATGCAGATTGGGGAGACAGATGCCTCTAATATTCTTTTTAATTGTTTAAAATTGTTTGCTAGAGCTTTTTATCTCGGCACATCTTTAATTAAAAGCACAGCTCGGTGTTTATGTGGCCATTTGGGTGTCTGGGTTCAGCATCAATAATTCCACTGAAGGTTAGGAGCAAGGGTCAGTGAGGAGAGAGGCTGTCACAGGATCCCAGCCCCAAACTGTGCCCAGAACTCACCGCAGCTGAGCCTATAGGTGCCTTCTGCATTCCCTTTCCACCCCTTGCAAAGGTGATCCTGGTTCCCCCAAGCCTGTGTGGACCCCCAGCACCCACTGCAATCAGTTTTAGCTGGGATGGAAGGGGGATGTAATATGTAATTTGTAATTTGTAAGAGGGATGTATGGATTTATGCCCCTCCTAACTGGGTGCTGTCAGGCTTTGAACTCCTTGTTTTTCTGAGCTCCCTCCAGCCCCCAGAGCCACACCAGAGTTTGGGAACATGCCCCACCATCCCAGCATGATCTATTTTTTTAGGGCCTCGACTAGTTGCCTTTGAAATCTAACAATAGTTTTACCAATAAGAATAGAATTAGTGTTAATAAGCTACATTTGTGGATTTTTCTTTCTGGTTGGAAGACTAGGAAAGTATTCCCTTTAATATAATCAGAATAGATTTTAAATGCTGTAATTACAATAATTAATAATGCTGCTTAGCAGTTATTAGCAGTGGGTGCATTGTTAGGATGTCTGTGTTGGCTAAGGTTTAATAATAAATCCAAAAAGAAGAAAATAATGACACGGGGAGTGGTTGTAGCACTGTGGTCTGATGGCTCCTTGCTTTAATGTAAGTAACAAATAATTCCCTCTGGCTCTCAGCATTTGTGGATAAAGCCATAAAAAAGGAGGGGGGGGAAAAAAGGAGGAAACCTCAGCTAATAAAAATGCCACCCTGGCTTTACAACCGTGCAAGGAGCATTTATTGTTGGGCTAACAACGATGGAATAACTCGTGTGGGGATGGCTGATGTCACCCTGTCCCTCCTGCACATTTCCCACCCGTGTGGGAGAGCACTGGAAGTGTTGGCAGTGGGATGGTCCTCACTGGGAGCCAGGTCATTGTCACACACACCGTGTCACAGGGAGGGGACACGGGCACAGCCCTCAGCTGGAGTGGCTTTGGGAAGTGTTGGCAGGTCCTGCAGCCAAGACCAAAATGATGTCCTAACATGGCTTTGGAACTTCTTTCTTTTAATGCAACACAATTCACTGTGTCCCAAATGACCAGCTGCTGTCCCTGTCACAGGGTGGATGAAGGTCAATGAAGACAGAGATGGTCCCGTGAAAAGTGGGATGAAAATTGCTGGGACTCACTTCCTGCAGACCCAGCACCTGATCCCTCAGCTGAGCTCTTCTACATTCCTCCTCTCCCTCCTGTTCCTTTTTGTCTTGGTTCACCACATCTGATCACTGTGTATCAATCTTTCACCAGCTGAACAAAAAGAGGCTGAGCTAAAACACACTCGTTTATATAAAATTCCTTTTCTCTCAGGTATCATCACCAAGTATCTACTCCAGTCAGGGCTCCATCCTCTCTTTCTCCTCCCACATTGTGCTGGAATTTCCTGGTGGGCCATGGGAAGCTGTTTCCAGCCAGCAGGTCAGTTCTGCATCCCTGGGCCAGGTCGGCTCTAGCACGGGCTGGATTTGGGAAGGATGGGCAAAGTCCAGTGTGCCAGGTCAGGCTGGGTGGTGAGACATGATCCCAAGTCATTGTCCTCCTAAGAAGGCAAATGATGGTCAGATTTTTGCTGAGTCCTGTCCCTGGAAGGCGAGAGGTGCTACATGCTCCAAAGGCTTGGCTCACCAAAATACCAGTGAAAGGATTTAATGTCATAGCTGCATGTCTGACTATGGAAAATCCCAGCTGTGGCTCCAAAAGGATGGAAAGGGAGCTGCAGAGAGCACCTGCACTCCCAGAGCTGCCTGACATGCCCCTGTGTGGCTGTGCTGGTGGCCAGGATGGCTCCCAGCAGGGAGAGGTGCTGCTGGCACCCACAGAACTTCAGGGAAGGAGCTGCTGCTTCTGATCATCTCACAGCAGCCTGGGATGTTGGAGCCAGCACTTTCCTGGACAGAGAAGGCTTCTCAGCACGCTTGGAGGCACAGAAGGACCAACCCTGCAGGGTGCCTGCTCAGAGAGGGGTTTTCTCATTCCGTGGTGTGGCAATGGGATAGAGAAGATTCTCTAGAGACCCAAGTGGCTTCCAACCACCATCCCCATTCTCAGCAAAGTCTGTGCTGGGTGTCTAAGTAACAACTGTGTTCTGGTGTCTATTTAAGGGTGATTTGCTCTCAGTAACACCCAGCAGTGACTTCAGGGTCAGCTCCTTTCCTCCCTAATCCCGCTTTCTATTTTCACATATTTTGCATGAGCAAGCCCTGGAGATCCTCTGTCAGCAGAGACACTCAAAACACAGTTTCAACACAAAAAGAGCTGCAGTTTTGGTTCTTTAGCAATGAGTGCCTCTGGCTACCTTTGGTCCAGGCTCCACACAAAGGAGACAATATTCTCTTTTCCCCCTAATGATTTTCATATCCCCATTCTGAGGTTGCAAGAAATTTGGGGAAGCATCAGACCAGTGCGTGCAGATCCCGCAGACGCGTCCCGGGCCCAGCTTTTGAAGCCTGTCTTTTTTAATTTTCCCTTGCTGGGTTCAGCCTCTCCAGCCAGTGACTCACTCACTATTTCTATTCTCTTCCCACTTCTGTTCCTGCTTCTCTAAAGTTTTGGTCAGTGGCAGCAGCTTTTGCTAATGTCTTGTGGCCGCTTCTCCCCAAGTTATTATTGGAGATGCCTATGAAATAACAGTGCTGCTCTGTGAGACGCTGCTGCAGCGCTGCACAAAATATTTACCAAAGCTGTGGTGAGCAGCTCTTTACTGGAGTGACTGGCGTCTGCTCTGAGGCAGCCCAGACGCCACTCACTCCAGCAAAGAGCTGCTGCAACACAGCAAATTGCCCAGGGCAGCAGATCTTGGGAAGGGAGAAAAGCCAGCAGCCCAGTCTGTCTGTCTTTGTGTTTTCTAAGGGAGAAAAATTATCTTTTGACAAGCCTGCCCTAGTTGGCTTTGACCAGCTCTTCCCAGAAAATACCATCAGAAATAGGAGAGCAAACGGACAGGTTGGCATTTAGGTCTGACCTTTCTCAGATCTGCTTTCATGTCTTTGTCAACCTTCTCCTCCAGCCCCACCATGTTTTTAGCTCCTTCTTCTTCCAAAGACTGCTGGACACAACAAACCTCAATTAAAATCCATTTTGGACATATACATTTACTCCCTTTGCTCTCTAGACCAGCTTCAAATAGAATAATCCAGGTAAATTCCAGTTTTGTGTTTGCAAGTTGTATGGCTAAACCTGGATAGGGGCAGATTTAGGGTTTTTTTAAGTACACTGGGCTTGACACGTTACACAGTTTGTTGCTGCATCAGCATGGTGGGAGCTCACAGAGCTGGGCTGGTTTTCTTACTCAAATAGTCCCTTTCCAGGACAAAAATGACAATTTACCAAAGCCAAGCCAACAAAAAAAGTAAAGGGCAGTTTCAGAATGGGTGTTATCTGCCTGGAAAAGCCTCCAGAAAGGCAGACTGTCTCCACAGGCTGCTGAATAAATGCTGATAAAAGGACAAACTCCTGCATGTTTGTTAGGGGTGGTGTGATTTTTAGATGTCTCCTCTGGTTGTAATTCCCTTCCTATTTGAGCAGAGCAGCTGGTTTCTGTGATATTGCTCAGGCCCTCCAGCCAGAGCAGGACAGGAGGGGCTCAGTGGCTGCTGGTTCTCCTGCAGCTGGAGAAGGAAGGGATGTAGCCTTTCATCCCCATCCCCTTCTCCATCTTAGAGAATCACAGAATGGTTTGGGTTGGAAAGGACCTTAAGGATCATCTTTAAGGCCATGGGCAGGGACACTTTCCACTATCCCAGGTTGCTCAGAGCTCCATCCAGCCTGGCCTTGAACACTTCCAGGGAAGGGGCAGCCACAACGCTGTGTCAGGGCCTCACCACCCTCACAGCAAAGAATTTCTTCCTACTAATCTAAACCTACTCTCTGTCAGTTTGAAGCCATTCCCCCTTGTCCTGTCACTCCAGGCTCTTGTAAAATTCCCTCTCCATCTTTTTTTGTGGGCTCCCTCACCTCGTGGTGTGAGTCCTGGGAGCTCATCCCTGTGCTCACACCACTGTGGGAACCACTGCAGGCTCACAGTTCACCACAAGGAAGGAAATCCTCCTGGCCAAAGCACTAGAGTGAAGCTCAGGAATCAATGTCTTCATCCCCTCCACCCACATGCCTCATTTTATTAGATCATCAGTTCAAAAGGACATCAAGAATCCCTGGCAGCGGCATCAGGAAGGACCCTGGAAGGTCTGATGGCAGCCCCATGTCTGTGGCCAGTGGAAAACCAACGGGCTGCCAGTCACCTTTCCCACATTACAGGGGAAGAACTCCACACTTCAGGGAGCTCTGCATCCTTTTCTGCTTTGCTGAGGCCACACTGGGTTTTCTGAAGGCTTCTTGGAGACAGTTCTTCCTGGGAGTGACAGGAGAAGATGCTCCACCTGTTTCATGTGCCCTCTGACTGACCAAGAGCCCAGAGGTCCCTTTGGCTTGTTCTTCCTTGGGAAAAATTAAAATTAATCTTCTGTTTTGAGGAAAAAAACCCACTTTTTTTCTGCTGTGGAAGCTGGCAGTGGGTTTGGATGAAGGCAGCCTTCCTGCCCTACGAAACCTGAGACACCAGTGCTTTCCTTGGACTGCAGCAGGGCTTTTCTGGGATGGCTTGTGTTTGTTTTCCTAAAAATGAAAGCAGCAGCACAGGGGATAATCCTGTACTCGTGGCACTGCCTGGCTTGTGGTTCAATCCCTGATTGTCCTGACCTAAACCAAACAACTGAACCAAATATCAGGGCTCTCATCCTCAGCATTAAAATCAGACTCTTTCTCCCTGAAAAACAGATCAATTATTTCTACAAATTGGCCCAGCTCCATCTAGAAGGGATTTAAAGAAGTCCAAGTCCCTGCTCCAAGCAAGTGGCCTGTCCTGGGGTGGGAATCACCACGGATTGGTGCCATCACCCATCCACAGAGATCTGTTGGGAGGTGATTTTACCCCTGTGGGTTTGACTAGAAATCCACTCTTGCTCCCAGAAAACTTTTCCAAGCAGCATTTCGTGGAAAGTGGTAGCTTGCTACCAAAAAAGAAAAAAAAAAAACAAAAAAAAAGTTTTGGTTTTGCCAAACTGACATTTTCTGACCCAAGAAAAGATTTTGTCAAAAAACTTCCCAACCACTCTGCTGGGAATGTGCTCTTTGCCATCAGTCCCCAAGGCTGGAGCGCCGGGGTGTTGAAATGTTACTACAGCACTGGAAACTGTGAGTCAGCTTGTCCCCACCCACAGCAGATACTCGTGGGAAGGGCCTTGAAAAGCCTGGAAACTCAGCAGCTCCTGCCTTGTGGAGTTTCCATTAACCCATTAGCATTAATTCCTGGTGAAATGCAGCATTTGGTGAATTTCTATTGAGTTTCACCTCTTTTTTCTCCTTCCTGATTCTGATAATTTTGAAGGTATTGGATTTCAACTCAACCCTGAAGATTTTGGCTGCTGTGGCCCCGATTCACCCCCTGAACCCCATGGGCAGCAAATGCAGCACCTGCTGTGGTGCCACTGGATCCAGTGGGAGTTTGGATGGAATCACTGGATGGCCAGACTTGGATCCCACTGGCAGGAGAGGTGTCAGTGCAAAACTGACCCCTGGGCTGGGATTTAAATGCATCAACCTGGGCATCTCCTGGCAAGGTGGAGGGTGCTGCAGAGATATCCCAGGTTCTTCTGGGAGAAGATGTGCAGCTCTGCTCCCCCTGGGAATGCAGGCAGAAGGCACGTGGATGCTCCCAGCCCTGCCAGGAGCTGCCCACAGCTCCGTGTCCATGGTGGTGTCACACACCAGGGATGCTCTGAGCAGGTCAGGGAGTGGGTGAGATGCTGCTCCTCTGCTCTGGAGCCAGGCTGGGAGAGCTGGGAATGTTCCCCTGGAGAAGGGAAGGCTCCAGGGAGACCTCAGAGCTCCTTCCAGGGCCTAAAGGGGCTCCAGGAGAGCTGGAGAGGGACTGGGGACAAGGGCTGGAGGGACAGGACCCAGGGAATGGCTTCCCAGTGCCAGAGGGCAGGAGAGATGGGATAGTGGGAAGGAGTTCTTCCCTGTGAGGATGGGGAGGGGCTGGGATGGAATTCCCAGAGAAGCTGTGGCTGCCCCATCCCTGGAAGTGTCCAAGGCCAGGTTGGAGCAACCTGGGACAGTGGGAGGTGTCCCTGCCCATGGCAGGGGTGGGACTGGATGGGCTTTAAGGTCCCTTCCAGGCCAAACCATTCCATGACTCTGCATCCCAGGAGAGGTGGCAAAGGGTGGCTACATCCACTGGGATGGGCTTTGCCATGGCTGCAGCCCGCCCAGGAGGGGGCACATGCCAAAGTGCTGGGTGGGATCACATGCCCTGCATGCATGAAGGGTTTGGAGACGCCAAGGAAGTTTGGGAGCTGGGAAATTCTCCATAGGGGAAAATTCTTCAAACATATTTTTTTATTAACTTTAGATTTATCAAAATGCCTTGTTCTGATTTTAGCTTTTTCCATTTTGAAGAGGGTCCAAGGTCCTATCACAGTGTGTTCCTGCCCAGAGTGTAACATTTGCAAGAGTAAAATGAAAAGTCAGTTTGAACTGGAAAATCGTGGCAATGTCATGAAAACAAAGGAAACGGGACATTCTGATGTTGTCAAAACTTTTTTTCTCTGGTTCCTTTCAAAATCAGCTTCCAGCAAACCCAGCCTGATTTTATGAGGCATTTTAGTTTTTGGCAGAGCCCCTCATTTTGGCACAGCAGTTTTGGGGGGGTTTCTGTGGTTGGGCAGCTGCTCCGTGCCCCCATTTCCAGGTGGTGAAATGGGGGAGCAGTTTGTCCCCCCAGCCTCCTCCACCCCTCAGCAACAGGCTCCCCATCTCCACCCCATCTTCAAGGCATTAAAATAGTCTACAAATCAAGCTGTTACAGCATTATTTTTCATTTTGTGAAAATCTTACATTTTATTTCCACATTATTTAGTATTATTTTAACCCTTGCTTCCTTCTTTTTGTGCAGAAATGCATAAAATTCTAAAAACTTTAAAGAAAATGGGAGAAAAAGATGATTTTCCTTACTCAAAACCTGGAGAACCCCAATTTGTGCCTGCAGGTCTGGGCTCTGCTGATGTCTTTGGTGTGGATACAACAGCAGGGCTGGTCTCTCTGCCCCTTTTGCCCCCATCCCAGAGGCAGTTTGGCTTTGGGAAGAGGGTTCCAGTGCCCTCCTGGCCACCCACGGCCCTCCTGGACCCAGGAGGATTTGGCTTTATCCAGTACCTGGGAGATCTGTGTCAGATAAGACTGGCAGGCTTTCAAAAGCTTCTCTGCAGCTTTTCTGCCAAGACCTATAGGATGTGTTCCAGAGCATCTCCCAGGAATGCTTGTTATTATGACAGGCAAAAAAAAAAAAAAGAGAGGGGAGGAAAAAAGGCAGTGAAAGAGCACACTGCTGTTAATCACTAGAAATCCTTTAATAACCAACATTACTATAAATTATATGTGCATTGTGACAAGTACAATTGAGGGCTCTGTTTTTCCTGCCCATGTTGGAGCAGGGAACAATGTGCTGTTGTTGCAGGAGCTGGGATGGATGGCACTCAGGGTGGAATGGGGACTGTTCCATCACATACCTGTGCCCGTGGAGATGCTTGGCTGCTCCAGATCCCATGAAAGCCCCATTGTTCTTCCTGCCATATTGCACACTCCATGATTATCCAGCGTTGGATAAGCAGGAAGATGTTGCTTGCTGAAATAATAACCTCTCCTTAGTTTAAGCAGCGCTGTATTTAAGATTTATATGTATTTAAATGTTGGTAATTGCACATTTGTGACATATTATAATTTAGGTTGTAAAGACAGTGGTGGAAAGAAAAGCCTCAGCTGCATGTAGGGAGGTGAATCTTGGGGTCATGCAGGACAGGGAGATCAATGTGGATTTTAAACAAGTGTTGGAACCTCTCTGGAGCAGCCTCAGGGTGGGCAGGGATCCTGCCTGGGGCTGAGATTCACCCCTGGAAGTGTCCAAGGCCAGGCTGGAGGGGGCTTGGAGCAACCTGGGACAGTGGAAGGGGGTGGAATGAGATGAGCTTTACCATCCCATCCAACCCAAACCGTTCTGTGATTCCATAAGATCCAGGAAATCCCAGTTTCTGCTTCCACATCTGAAGCTAATTTTTTTTGGTGCCTTTTCACTTGGTTTTATTCCTTATTGTGGAAAAAAAAAGAGATGGTGCTGGATGGATCATTAATCCCCCATCAATTCCTGGTTTGGAACTCAGAGGCAGCAACTCCCTCACAGATTTTATGACTTTTTACATTTTTAAGCAGGCAAACTGCACATTTCCTAAAAATGACGAGGAAAAAGGAGCTTTGCCCTTGGTCCTACAGGTCAGGAGTGACCCCCAAGTCATAAGACCTATTTGCCTACTGTAAATACAATGGTGCAAACCTCAGTGGCACACAGAGGATTGATTTCAATTAGTTTTTGGGGAGCCCTCCTATCCTATCTTTATTCAGTGTATTTAAATTATGTTCTTGGGTATATCAGGGCAGGTTTGGGGAAATGTGACCATAAATTTGGTCTGAAGGCATCAGGGATGGCAAAAGCCACCCAAAGACTCCAGAAGAAAAACCTGCACATTCACAGTGTCCAGGATTTGTCAGCTGAGTTAATTTTATTGGTTTGGGGTTTGGGGCGTTTTCCCTCTAACTGATCCACTGCTGGGAATTCCCTGGATGAAGTTCCCTGTGCAGTTCTCAGGCTGCTCCGAAGCTCCTTTGCTTTTCCTACAGCAGCTTCCCAAAGATCCCCGTGTGGGGGGAAACTCGGGTGAGGATGTGAAAAGTCCCTGGAGCCACGTGATCCAGTGCATATCCCAGTGCATATCCCAGTGTGTATCCCAGTTCATTTCCCAGTCTATATCACAGTGTGTATCCCAGTCCATATCCAGTTTATATCCCGGTTCATATGCCATTTCATTTCCCAGTCCTAGCCCGGTTCATAGCCCAGTTCATGTCCCAGTTCACATCCCAGTCCATGTCCCAGTTCATATCCCATTTCATTTCCCAGTCCATAGCCCGGTTCATAGCCCAGTTCATTTCCCAGTTCATATCCCATTTCATTTCCCAGTCCATAGCCCGGTTCATAGCCCAGTCCACATCCCAGTCCATATCCCGATCCATATCCCAGTCCATATCATGGTTCATATCCCAGTTCATTTCCCAGTCCGTATCACAGCGTGTATCCCAGTCCATATCCAGTTTATATCCCATTTCATTTCCCAGTCCATATCCCAGTTCATATCCCAGTCCATAGCCCAGTCCACATCCCAGTCCATATTCCGATCCATGTCCCAGTCATATCCCAGTCCATATCCCGATCCCTATCCCAGTCCATATCCCAGTCATGTCCCAGTCCATATCCCGATCCATAACCCAATCCATATCCCATATCCCGATCCATATCCCATATCCCGATCCATATCCCGATCCATATCCCATATCCTGATCCATATCCCGATCCATATCCCGACCATGGCCAGCGATGCGGGCCGTGGGAGCCCGTTTCAGGGGTTTCATTGATTTCGCGCTGGGGGCGGTTNGGTTCTCCCTCGTTATCCCGGTTCCCCCCGTTATCCCGGTTCTCCCCCGTTATCCCGGTTGCCCCCGCTGTCCCAGTT
>VXBA01004847.1:1283045-1312836 GCA_013399895.1 Serilophus lunatus | reverse complement strand
ATATGTATGTATATGTATATATGGTACAAAAGAACATTAGCAATGCATCAAATCATTACTGCAGAGAGAGAGAGAAAGTGATTAAGAAGCCCATAATGACCAGGACATGTCCTGGCCCTTCCATAAGGCCCTTCCTTTCTCCCTGCCTTGGGGAGAAAGTGAGAAGGACACTGGGCAAGGCTCATTTGTTTCCCAGCTGCAGTTGTCCTGCTGTCCTGGTTTGGTGCTGCTTTTCCATCTGCATCACACTCAGATGGAGTCATCCCACCCATTTACCTTTTTCAGGGAACTTCCTGGGGTAACAGCATCACCCAAGGGACCAGAAGAGAGATGAGGATGGCCAGGATCCATAGTCCCTGTAAAATAGGAAACTGTAACAAGAGAAAAACATTCCCTCAAATAACACTCACTTGCAGGAATATATTCCCATTTTTCTCATCTGGATTTCACCTCTAAGCCTGTGTTACCTGTTCCAGTGACAGTGATTTCAGCTGGCTCAGGTGGGCCATTGAGTTTTTAGACCCAAACTTCAGCTCCACTGCTCAGCTGGTGAGTGAATCCAACCCCTCAGTTCCCTCAAACCACACTTTTCTGTGGAGCTTCCCCCTCATTTACTTGTGTGTCCAACACAGGCAGAAAAGTGACCTGATCTCCACTCTGTAACAAACCCCCTGCATTTCCCCTGGACAATCTGAGGCAGTGACACCCCAGAGCAGCTGAAGGCCTTGAACTGCTGAACTGCACCTTGGGGCTGTCCAACCACAACAGCCTGACACAACACACGTCCCAACACCAGCATCCCCCACACAGGTGTTTGGGGGTTCAGCCCATCCATTCCCAAAGCACCCAGATCTGATCCTGCAGCATCTGCACCTCTCCCTTAAGGGGCTCAAGCTCCCTCCTTTATCTCCCAGGAGATGAAGGTTCCTGCTGCTGGTCCTGGCTTTGTTGGCAAATCAGGAGTCCTCCTCCTCACCAGAGGGGTTTCCATTTCCCCTGGGGGGTCTCTTGTTCAATATCTGGAGTGCTTCAGATAAATGGTTTCATTTCCCTCCCCCCATTTTCCTTAACTCTTAAGGAAACCAGTCATACTTTGAATTCCTCCAGTAGCCTGGGGATAACATGGGACATGGAATCTCCATTGTTTGTTGGTCATACCAGCCAATTGTTTTCAAGTGTGAGCCACTGTCACTCTGAATTCACCAGGGAATTCCACAAGAGACAATAATCAGGCCCAGTGTCTGAATTGTGCCCTCTGGGGTTGCAGGTCTCCAGGGATGTGCCATTCAACACCCAGAGCGTGTGCCCAGGGCTGTGCACACACATGGACAACCCCCACAGGCTGGCAAGGCACCTACAGAACCCATCTGCCCAGTTTGCCCTGGGAATTGTCCCTCCCTTCCCTGTCCTAGCACTGGGAGCAGCACTGCTGTGCTGGACATGTTGGCAGAAGGGACAAGGGGCCACCACCACTCACTGCTGTCCAAATTTGGAACGGTCCCACCGTGCTGGACCCACCTCCAAGCACCTTCTCCTCCAAGACAGCCCCAGTTTTTGGGGGGCCCATTTGGCCAAACCCCTCTGCTGCTCCTGATGAAGGTTTTCTACCCCAAAGTCCTAAAGGCACTGGCTTCCAACCCTCCTTCTGCCAGAGGCTCCAACTGGCACAAGTACTAGGCACAGAAACTTTTAATTCCACCTCCCCAGCCCTTACTGCCCAGCAGCCAGAGCCCGGTGAACTGCTCCCTCAGCTTCCTTTGGCAGATTGCTAATCCTCATCTCAATTTGATTCTGTACCAATACAATTTATTTGCCACCTCATCCTGTGATCAAGGCTTTTCCTCCTTTAAACCTTTTAAAGTTGCCATCAATTCAAGAGGCCTCCTCTCCAGCACCAACAAGGGCTTTCATTACTAGACAAGACCTACTTTCCAATGAGTCTGAAGCTCCATGTGAGGATGAGAGTCTTTTCTCACCCTCCTTGTGCTGGAGCTTGGCCTCCATCTCGTTCCATTTTCAGTTCTTTCAGTTGGGGCACCACTTGAAATGTGTGGTCTAGGACAGGGATGGGCCTTCTGATCCCCCTCTGGTCCCCCAGAACCGCTGACTCCCCAATGGGGGGCGCTCCATTGGCAAGGGCACGGTCCTGTCGTGGCCCAGGGGCAGCAGAAGGTCCAGTGGCTCCATCTGGCACCTCAGCTCTTGGGCCTGAGCTGCAATTCTTTCCTCTTCTAACAGGGCTTTTTCTGCCAGGTCTGATCTAATCCAATCCCAGGGCTCTGACATGACACAGCCCAACTACCCAGGAGATTAAAGACTCTCCAGGCTTTGGTTTCAATCCATCCATGACACCCTTAATTCCACTCTGAATCAAATCCTCCACATCTCACCTCATGGGAAAACCACTGGGACACCTCCTCCTTTTCTTTGTATTACTGGTGTGGCTTCAGCAAACACCTCACCCTCTGAATGACCATCTGAATTGGATGCATCCCAGGTATTTCCATTCCACTTCACAGGAGCCCAGCCTATCCCTGCCTCCACAACCACAGAGTGTACATTTCTCCTGTTTTCTCAACCCCTTCGTTTTCAGTATTTGTATTGGGCTACTGCCCCACCACACCAGAAATTGAAGATTGATGGATCTTTCCCCCTGGAAAAACATGTAGTATAATTTAACAATTAGGTTTTTTCAAGACTGCATGATGATAAAAATAAGGAAATATTCCTGAAGTTCATGTGAAAGCTCCTCCTCTTAAGTTCTGCCACAAGATAGCCAAGATCTGACCAATGAAATGCTGAGATGCTACCATGGGGAAAAAAGGCACTTGAACAAATATTGTCATTTGGAGAAATTATTAAAAGAAATATTAAACATTTAATTGAATAATTAAAACTGCACAATGTTGCCATGTTGGAGTTCCCAGTAAGTACCAGACAATAATCATAAATACATTTAAGGCCAGAGAGTCTTCCTCATTCAAAAGGAGAGTTTTGTTGTTCAGGATAATTTCCTGCTGACTTATTTTGTTCCAGATTTTTTTGTCAATCAGTGAAGAATCACCTCCCCACCACACCTGTGGAATTTCGTTGGCGCCAGCTCAAGGACTGAAAACTTTTCCTTTCCCATCCATATTCAATGCAGATGGAATGTTGTAAGAACGGGTGCAGAGATTTTAGAAATGAAGAGTCTACTGCCCATAGCGACAAACCTCAGTTCCAGCTATAAATTTTTATCTTCAGCATCCATTTCCACATTTTGCAACACTTGCTTCACCAAGAAGCTTCATGCAAGCAAAAGGGATGATATTGTTATCCAAGATGGGACCAGCAGCCTCATTAACTGGGCTGGTTAATGAGCGTTCTTGTATCTCTTTGTATCCACAGGAGGCTTGGGACAGGAGAAATGAGGAACACGGCACAATTTTGTCCATTGACACAAACACCTGGATCTCAGATGTGCATTTTTAACAAATGGTTCTTGCAAAGAACAGGTCAGAAAAGTCGAAACTGCTCAGCTTGGGCAGTGGTAGGACTTCCAAAAAAATCACAGTGTATTGGAAGGAAAGCAGGTTAAGACAAGTTTAGAACTCTCTCCACAGCAAAATCCCAAAGTTGTACTGGTGAACTGCTCTTAAAAAAACAGTTTGTATGCAGGAAAAACAGGGAAGTAAAATTCAGGACGTTGGCCTCAGGTATGAGACAACAGCTCATGTTTTTAAGTTGTAGCATGTCTAGGAAGAAGTTTGCCATGCATAGCAACAACAGGCAAAACCATCTCAAACACTTCAGTCAGTCATAAAGAACTCTTGAATTACAGCCAAGAGGAAGCAAGAAGCTGAAGGTAGAAGTTTGTTCTCAAACACACTCCTCTGTTAGCACAGCCCAGAAAATGAAACCACTGCACTGAGGGTATCTGTACATAGAAGGATGCAGCCAGAACCAGACTCTGATTCTTCCAAAGAACCAATTCACAGAGCAATCAGGTAAAACCATCAGAGAGATGATGCACCTGAAGGCTCAGACACAGCAGTTTTTTCCAGGCACAGGCCACCTCCTGAGTTTCCCCACAGAATAAACAGCTCTTCACAACACCCAGAACGGGCTCTGCAACAGAACAAGCCCTGGATCGCTCAGCGTTGTCTCAAGATGAGCTTCTTAGGACAGTCTTTGTTCCAAATACAGCCTTCTTTGAAAGAAACCTACCTAGGAATGCTCATGGTCCTGATGCACTTGGATCCAGGCCCCAGGTACAGAGTGAAGGTCATTTGGAGCTCCCCTGCAGAGGCCAGAGAAGCAGTGAGTGGTTCCACGTGCCACAGGGTGACCCAGCACAGGTTTCAGCTGTTTGAGAGTCAGTGCAAATGTCCAGCTCACACACACCTCACACTTGTTCCACCTCTCCCCTCTCTCAGCAAACAGCTCTACAGGCCATTTTCATGCATGAACAAGCTCACAAGCTTGCCAAGAGGCCCCTCAATGTTTTATTAATAAATCTGAAGTTGTAAAGAAGCCCCAAACCAACCTCTGAAACTTCCAGTGGAACGTTTTGATCCATTCAGGAATCTTTCATTCCAAATGCTGCACGTTTACTGTCCAACTACAACCAGCAAGTTTTAAAGTGTTTGGTGTGCAGTGAAAAAAGCTGAACAGCTTGTGTTCCACCAACCATTTCCAAAAGAAGCTGATGCACCAAAAAAGAAAAAGAATTCAGTTTTCCTACATCAGTTCAACATTAAAAGGTTTGTCTTTTTATTTGTTTCCAGTTAAAAAACAGTTGGGACTATTATCTCAGTAATAACTTCCTAAAAAAGACACAGAACAGCAATTTCTCCCCGGCTGCAAGTTTTTAGATTGTTATACTGGTACGGAATGTTTCTAGGCCTTGCCTCAAACTGCTGCTTCCAGACATCAGCACCGTTTCAAGATGCCTGCTGTGGAACACGGTCTTCACAAACTTATCCCTTCCCACAGCCCAAACACATTTCACTTGTGCTCTTCACACAGAAAAGTGGTATCACCACCTGTTTTGAGTTCCAGATTGTTTCACCACAAAGTCAAAACATCTGACTGCAAGTCCTGAAAAGTTCAGTTGTGATACAAAGTAGAAATGACCCCTCTGAGTGAAAACAACCTTTAGTTTTGTATATTACAGTTAAAACAACACGTAGAGCTGTTCCTTAATTTTCACCTTTCCACAGGTAGGAATTATTTGATGAGCAATACTTAACATATAATATAGCACTGTTCTTCTTGCATGTGCTAAAGAATGCAACAGAACTACCAACACCTCTATGGAGGCAGCATCAAAATATTCTCCCCGCTGCAGAGAGAGTGTGTGTGCGCAGAAGGCAGGCACAAGTGATTTTCCAAGGATTATACCACAGGGACGCAGTACAACTTGAGTAAGACTTGGTATTTTCCAGCTCCTAGTCTTACGCCATTTCTGTTAGACATCGCTGCCTTGGTGAAAATAAAGTCCATCAAAATAAAAGTTTCCCAGAAGTCACAGCTAGTAGAGTAAAACCAGAAGAACAGGAGGAAGGTTTACATCTAGTCAGGGACAAGAGATTACTAGGGGCGGGGGGGGGGGGAACAAAACCAAAAAACCTTATGAAATGTCACCCCATCACATTGAATCTGTTCCAGCCGTTGAAAACCAGTGTTCCAGGATACAATTTTTATAAACATGTTTTATTTGTCTTGCTTATACCATTAGAACTGTAACTGCTGGCTGTCATTTCCCTTAAAAGGGGAAATCAACTCAAACACATACTGGTGCTTTTCAAAAGAGAGCAATTAAAAGGGCAGCAGCAGCGGGCATTTGAGATTTCTTAAAACCTTCAAGGCTGCAGAAAAGACAAAAGGACATGTGACCAAAAGTGTTATGATTATCCATTAGAGATTTCCATCAGTACCGGCATCAGTTATTTAGGTGATAATACAGCAAGGTCAAGTATTAGTGACAGACAATGTGCAAGTCATAAGGAATGATAGAGAATACCAATCCTTACAAAAGTCATTGCTATCAAAGAAACTGGAAAGTGTTTCAAAGAGATACCTAAATACTTCACATCAAATATACAGTGGCCATCCAGATTATATCTCACATTTGTTGCAAATTTTCATTGAAGTGCCAAATCAAAGCTTTGTCTTTTTTTTTAACCTTTTCTCCTAAAAAAAATAATTACACAGTTACATTAGCAGTTATGCAAGCGCTCTTAAATCCTTAGCCACAGGAATCAGGGCCCTGGTGATGAGGATGCTGCAGCTAAGGGTGCTTCCTCTCTGTCAAAAAACTGGCTCTAAGCCCATCTGTCTATTGAGGGCAATTGCATCACTACACATCTTGAACTGTTCAGTGCTTCAATTTAATAAGAAAAAGCTGAAATGCAGTTGCTCTACCAAGCCACACTTCACCTTTTCCATCCTTTCATGGGCACATTAAGTTTTGTCAACTGCCATCACAGTAAATCTTTACGAATTTGCAGATTTTATCCCAATTTGTCAAATCATGTTTAAATGTCAGAAGTGAGTCTTTGCTTTTTCCTGCCACTTCAGTTAACCATGGAGATTGGATCACCCTGAAAATTGCCTTTTTTTTTGTTTTTGCTTTACTCTTAGCAAGGGTGAGGAATCTGAATCTCATGTGCAAGGCTCAAGATGATGCTTAGGACAGAACATGCAGAGTAAACGTTGTTTCGTTCCTTTCAATATCCAGGTAATATAAAGCTGGCAACTGTAGTCCTGTCATTATGGGTAATGAAAACAGTCCCTTTACAACAAACTTCCTGTAAGGGAGGACAAATAGATAATAACTCTTCTGGTAACATGTATTGTACACTGGCCAGCGTGTTTTTGGCGTTGAACGTAATCCTGTGAATGTGTTTAATTCACTTGCTGAGCGTTCATTTGAGGCATCCCTCTGTTTGGTCTTGGGGGCCCTCCACGACCTAGGAAACACACAAGAAGGGGTCTAAGCTAAGCACGAAGGCAGATTGTTACAAAATATACCTCAGTGTTCTGGTCTAAACCGAGAAAGACTTTGTTCATTACAGCTGTGCTTCCCAAAATACACTCTCGCTTCACCACAGCCCAACATGACGTTGAACTCCAGAGGCTGCAGTTCCACACCCTGGGGCTTTCAAGGACAGAACCCTTCAAAAACTGAGCTACCACGTGGGATTTCACAGATGCTCTGTACAGCCTCCAGCTCCCCTCACTGGCAATGCACTCTGGAAATGTCTGTATTGAGACAGAAGACAGTCTCATCATTATAAAAAACTCCCTGAGGAAATAGTCATGAAAATAAAATTTAGAATCTCAACTACAGCCTCATTATGTTTGTGGGGCTGTTTTTGTCTTGTTTTTTAACGGTCTCATTAATAAGAGGCAGCTAAGAAGTTCTGCTACATTTAAAGTGTCAGCAGCAGTTGTTGTTTTAACTTCTTTTCCAAGAATTCTTCATTCAACAGCCAACTAAACACCCACCACAAATTCAAAGGATCCCAGTAAAATTCAAGTCAGCAGGATCCTCAAGAGGTTCCTCAAGACCAACTCCTGCTCAAAAGCAGGATCTGCTGTGAGGTCAGAGGAAACTAAGCTGCTTCCTCAATTGTGAGCTGCTGAGTAAGGAGTGAGGGTCCTTTCTAAATCCAGATCCCTAGGAGTGAGTTGGACCAAAACTTTCCATTCAGCCCAAATCAGTTACTCACTACTCAGGAAATTACCTCTAGGGGCTCCCCGAGGTCCACTTTGTCCAGAGCCACGTTTGAAATTCTGTTGATATCCATCCTGAAGAAATCAGAAGGATTACAATTTTTTTGTTATTGCCAGTAACATAAGGAATTTTAAAAACACCACGCACTGACAAAATACACGTGATTTCAACATGAACCATTTTACTAGTTTAAATAAGCCTTAGAAAAATTAACTTTCCTAATACCCAGCAGGTACAATAAAATGTGCAATGACAAATTCTCTCTTCAGTTACAGGATGTGGTGCTCAGTATAAATAAGAAATGTAAACAGATGTATTTAGTGTTCCAATTTTTCAGACTACACAGAGGTAGTTTTCATTAGCAATAAAAGAAGTCTTTGGAAGAGTTTTCCTTACTAGACTTGAGTGCTTTTGTTGACAGGTACTTCCCCCCCCCCCCTCTCAATTTCTGGCATCTTACCCGCTGGTAGTTGGAATAATCCCGAGGAGCATTGAACTGGGGCTGTGTGTAACCACTGTTTGGAGTGTTGGAAAAGGAAGGACGGTAGCCATCATATCCCCCTAGGGAACAGGGCACAAGTCTTTCACTTGGAAATCATGACTTACAGCAATTCTGTGCATTTCTCTCGTAACCTGAGGTTTGACTTGCACAACATTCAATCCAGAACTGAGCATAATACTAGGCTCTGAGTCTGCAGCTGTGACTACCACAGTCTATAATCAGGTTTATTATACAGGTTTTTCCTCTACTCTTTAACCACAGGTGAGGAAGAGAACCTGGCAGTACCTGTGTCCATTAGTCTGACCTCAGAGCACCTGACAAAGAAACCATCTCTCTCATTCTTACACTCTGTACCACTTAAAATGTGTATGCTAGAATTGGAGCATTGACAGCCACATAAAATCATTTCCAGGAATCATGAAAATTCTCTTTTTATCCAGAACTGCAGTATCATTCCTTTACTCCTGTCAATTCCCTTAGGGTAGCAACTTTTGGACTCTTTTGTTCCTGTATTTTCTACATTACCCAGCTTATTCCCATTATGGTGAAAAGACAGAACTCCCAAAATACACTGCTTCCACCAAAAATGGAAACAAATAACATTTTTGAAATATCAACTGGCATTCTGTTGGCTATTTCTGTACTTGCTGTAGTTGCCCAATATACCCTCGTATCCAAACACACACCTAAGATACAACTTGCTTAACCAAAGCAAGTGGGATTTTTACAGCAATTCCAATCCCTCACAGGGATACTCCTACAGCCTGACAAGAGTAGGTGTGTCCCCAGCAGCGTTCAGTGGGTGTTTCATGCAGCTGCTCACCTCTGAATCCATTGGCAGGTCCCCTGTAACCGTTCATGAGGCCCCGGGCCCCACGGGATCCCCCACGGGACACTCCCCGGCTGTTGTAGTAAGGCTGACTGTTCCTGGGAAAGCCACTGTTCTGCTGAGGAGGCTGCTGGTGGTTCCCTGCCACCTGGTGAGTCTGGTCTGGGGAACTGTGGTAAGTCCCAACCACTGCAGAGCAATTGGGAGAAAAACGGGAATGGGTAAGTCTGTGTTTGTTTTATCTGTTCAAGCTCGACGTCCAGTTACAGAGGGGAAGAATCAGGCTCCTTGTCCTTACTCTGCTTCAGCCCTGTCATCTCTGTCCTTTGCTCTTCCCTCAAAACCCCCCTCTGCATCTGCAACTTTCACCTCACTGGAAAGTGAAAAGAATGGCCCAAAGAACAACAGATTTGGACATAGGCTTGATTTTTTCAAGTTGCTGACTTGGAAAGCTTTTTTGCCTACAGCATTCAAGCCATGTCTCATGGACTTCGGAAGAAGGTTCCAGACCTTGGTGAACTTTACATCATCTGTACGATGCACTCTACATTTGCTCTCACTTCAAGCTTCTTATTTCCTTTCTAAAATAACCTCAAATTGCACAATTTTTTTAAAGCAAGTTTAAGGATCATCAAGTACCCGACTCTACTGCTTCCATCTTTAGAATAATCCGATTCATGTTTTCTTTGAATCCATATAAAACTCAATCAAGTGGTAAAATCCTGAATTTTACTCCCTGTTGGATAGTCAGAATTAGACAGAGTAACAAAACCTGGTATTGTTCAGGGGAAAGCTTTGCAAGACCAGGAACATTTGGCAACATGTAACATGCTTTGCCCCATCGCCAAGGATTTCTTCCCCTGCTCTGCTGAGGCTGTTGCCATTTTGGTTTTTCCTAGAGAAGTTTACCTGTCTGGAGTTGTTCTTGCTGAAGATCTGATTGTTCTACTTGGTGAGGCTGATTGGAGAAACTCTGGTTGTAACTGGCCTGGTACTGATTTTGCTGCTTAAGGGTTTCTGGCTCATTAACAGGAGGAACAGGTGCATTCATGTTGAATACCTGAAACACAGGAAAACGGTTCTCTGGTCCAATTCACTTCTACAGTTTTCCACTGTGTCATGTCAAGTATCAAAGTCTGGAAAATGTGAAGATCCAAAGACTATTTTATGCAGCTATGTGACTGATTCCAGCAAAAGGAATGAGTGCCAAAAATACAGGGATTCAGCATTAATTTACCACTTACTGTTTGCATGGATTGGAATGGAGCTGCATTAACGTTGATTCCACTGCTATGCAAAGGCTTGCTGGATCCAGCCTGGAACACCTGGGGCTGGGATGCAGTGGGAAGTGATGACGAGGATGGGGTCTGGTCTGCATTCAGTGACATTGAAGCCTAATAATTGAAACAAAACAACATTTTACCAGCTTTTGAGGTGCCAAAAGTTTAACTTGAAAACTTTGCTTAAAAAAAGATGACAATTCCTCAGGTTCACCTCTAGGAATTACTATCCTCTACTTCAGCTCATTCACAGCAGCACAGAGAGAAAAAACCTATTGGTCTTCTCCCTTATTAACTTGAAACACAGCAAGAGAAACTTAAGAGGAGGAAATTAATTTCCTGGGCTAACTCCTGGCCAATGTAAAAAATAATTCACATTTCCTAAGCCATCATCAACACTGACCCTCACGTGCTGATGTTGGCATGTTGCACCTAACACAACTATCCTGCAGATTAAGTCTTGCTATGAAGGACTTACTGGTCACAGATGGGAACTGCAGCTCAACAGGCCACTAGAAATGCTTTTTACAAAGAAACATAGACTGGTATTTGATGACACCTGCAAGGAGAGTCCTTCCCACCCCTCTGAAACCTGACTTGCCTGAATCTGGCCAATTGATTCTTTCTGTGGCTGTTGCTCTGCTGTGTGAGGAGGCTGATAACATGGGTTGGGAGGCTGTAAATCCCTCACTTGCAGAAGAAACCAAGGGAACCTGACAAAATAAACCCCAAAGCCCCCCAAAGTCAGCTGATGCTCACACACAGATTTATAAAATGTATGGCCAACTCTGCCATGGGTGGCAGCCTCCAGTCAAACTGTGAGCCAGCAGATCCTCACAGTCACTAAGTACAAATAATCAGCAGAGGTTTAACCCCCTGATCTTGGCCAACATTCTAACACAGGGGAACCCCAAGCTGAAACAGAAGTGGACAAGTGCTGGTTTCCAATGGACTCAATCTGCTCCTTTTCCCACCTCTGCTCCCTTAGAGTCCAGCCAGCAAAGCAGAGGACTTTGCATTTAAGGCTACAGACATTTTAAGAGGCAACTGGTAACAACTGATGGATGTGCTCACAGGACATTGCTGGAACACTCGAAAGGAAAGAGTAAGTTCAGCTACTGTTTGCAAGATCCTCAAGAGAACTGCTGGCAGCAATGGCTGAGATAAGAAGAAAAAAATTCCCACTGGATTAAGTCACAGACATCACAAGTGTGTGCAGAGAAAATTCTCTGCCCCCCCCCCAAAAATTATTCTACATCTACAAGACAACAGAACTGCAGAGAGCACCAGCACTTCAGGAGGTACATACAGAGGAAACTCAAGAAAAGACCATCCCTCCTGTTTCTATAGAAATGAGTGACTGAAACCTTGCACACCTCCTCTGACATGACAAAGTCATTCATGCTGCCACTACTGTGAGACACATCATCTATGCAGATTTTTCCTCTGGCTTTCAAATACCTACAGAGATCAGACCCATTACTGAGATCAGCAGAGTCCTCAGGGATGCCAGCCATGGCTAATACAAAAACAGGAATTTCTTTAATCACTAGAAAGCTCAGGAAGAAACTGAAGCATCTTAAACAAGGAGGTGACTCCTTCATGTACACAGTGCAGAAGCAAGTTTGAGAGATCCTACTTAAAACAGCACTCAGCTCACACTGACTGCTCTACAACTGCAGGATAAAGACACAACCCAAGCAAGCAGCTGGGACTAATCCTTAACAGAACAAGTGAATAGAACAGAACAAACTCTAGTTAATCCTTCTGTGCTCTGACACTTCCTTGAACAGACACTTGCAGCACTTTAACCAAGTGATTTTGGTTTGGGCCTTTCTGTTGCAAATAAATAAAGAACACCCCGCTTCTAGCTAAATTAAAATATTACTACACATGGCTTAATAGGAAAGGGAACACGACCAGGCAAAGATTCCATGTCTGCAGGGCATAAAATCTGTATGTAGCAATGCTTGTAAGCAGCAGTGCTGGAGAGATAACAGAGATAACCAACTTCCCAAAATCAGAACTTCAGCTTTTTCTGGTTTTCATATAGTTAGGAATTAAATCCTTTGATAACATTAACAGAACTCCAATCTGAAATATAATTTACTGAACATTTTACCTGTGTAGCTTCTGGTTGCACAGGAACTTGAGTAGGCTGGGCAAGTCTTGACTCGGCATGAACTGAAAATAAAATCATTTCACTTATTCCATTGCACAATCAAACCTTTTATGGAATAGCAGTACAACCCTAGCTGAGAGCTGATCATCAGGAAGATGATGAATCCTTTAGCATGGCAAAGCTACACTCAAATTACCAATTCCTGCCCCCATGCAAAGAACACTGTTTTCTAGTTGTCCAAGATAATACAAAGCTAAATTACATTTTGCCCATTCAAAAAAAAATATATTTCTAAGAAAAACCTATAAGCAAACCTGGAAGTCTAAAAATAGTACACTTGACAAGTCCAAGCACATTTCTGAGAAAAAGACACTTTAGCAGCACTCTACACTATTACTTGTGGTGACCCTTTTACTCAGCAGCAGTAACTGAAGCACTTTTAGCAGATGACTTGCAGGCTTCCCCAATATTTATGTTTAAGATTTACCATTACAAACCTGGAGGGCAAACCATTTGTGGCATGTCCAAGCTCTGTGCTGGGTTCATGGGCTGTGCAGATACAATGGCAGGATCAAGTGTTTGGTTCTCAAATTCCAGCATAGAGTCCTGATGGGGGGGGGGGGGGAAAAAAAAAAAAAAAAACCCACCCCAACTCACTGCATTTTAAACCCATGACCATTCAGAAGACAGAAATACCTGCATGAAGTTGTAGGGGCCCTGCATCTGTGCCATCAGGTCCTGTACTCGCTGCCTTCTCACCAGGGGATCTGCCTGAGCCACAGCAGGGAGTGTGTGAGGTTCAGGAACGGGAGGAGATGTCGCTTGTGTCTGCTGCTGCAGGGAATTTACAACCTAACAAGAGACAAGCAACCAACTCAAACCTCAGCTCAAGCCAACACCAGAAGGGACTCGGTGGTTCTTGAAATTTATGGCTGTTGACTAAATCCTTATGGATGTAACTAGTGTGGTGGTGGTGGTGGTGAAGAACCTTACATCCTACAGTCATGCCAGTATTGGTGGCCAGCCACTGATCTGAGCACTCTGAGGAGTACAGTGCTCTGGTCTCTCCATCTGTTCTTTTCCCCATTAACAGAATGTTTGTTCAATACTATGGGGGGTTTTTAGAGCAAGATTTGAGACAGCAATTTATCAACATTTGGAAATTTAAAGAAAAGTGGGGAAGAAAAAGTGTCAGAAATATGCACAAATGGGGAACAACTTTATCTCACGGCTTTTTGGTACATCTAAGTGAAGTCAAGAATTTCTGGGTCTTTTTTAAGACTTCAAAATGCTCCATTTTCATAGCTACAGCAGCCAAGTGATTTACTGTCTCAGGGAACAGCAGGCAGCATGGCAGGACAGAAAGACTGCAAGGCAGCACCGTGGGGGACACCAGAAGCAAAAGCACAACTCACAGTGGGCAAGAAAGCTCAGATTTCTCAGACAGATTCCAGTAAGGCAAACATCAACAAAGGAACAAACAGCAATGTGCTTTCAAATACCACCTTGTCAGAGACAGCAGAGCAACCAGGAAAGCTGGACATGAGCAGCTCAGAACATCCATCATCCAACAGCTGGAGAACAGACAGCAGCAAGGATGGTCAAGCTGCACAAAGGAGCACTTGGCTGCCCCTAAACCAGTTCTGCTCTAAGCGGCTCCCATGACACCAAAGTGCCATTTTCAATGTGCATTCATGTCAACAGGTGTCCTTTAAAAATATGGCTGTCAGTAACTGGTCTATCTCATCTCCATTCCCATGAGTTTCTAAAGTCAATGATCTCCCAGATGAACAGGGAAGCCTTACACTTTCATATCACATTTTTGTACCAGAGGATATAAATGCACCTGAAAATTCAAAATATTAATGTAAACCACCTGATCTGCAGAAGACAGATTTTTGGACAGTGGTCAGGACATGTGACAAACCAGTCCTGTAACCAGAGCTCTGAACCTCAAACTGCCACTATCCACCTTTAAGGCCTGTGAATTTTTTTTTCCAAATTTCTCAAAGAAACCTCCAGCATCTTCCAACATTCCTAGTCCTTGCTCAGACTGCCCAATAGTGTCTGCATGTGACATTTTGCACATGCCATTGCCTCACAAACTCCAGTGCCTTGTTCCCTCACCGAATCCCCAGTCATCTGAAACAAAACTCAACAAAAAAGTAACCACAGCCTACACTGCTGCCCAAGATTCCCTCTGGATCCAAACCACTGCTAAGAGCCATCCCTTTGGACAATTCCCATGGAAGCACCCAGCACAACTGCCCTGGTCTGTCACACAGGCCCCAAATTTCACATTATGGGCTGTTTTCAGATTAAGAATTGAACCCTGTGAGTGGAAAGAAAATTCTCTGAGAGTGTTATTCAGAGCCTACATACAGATCTTTTTGCACATTGCAAAGTTGAAAAATTAAAGAAAAAACCCAAGCCAGATCACTGGGTGAAACTTGAGCATGATTATTACCAAAAATACTCTCCATTATTTAAGCACTATCATTCAACTTGTCAAGTCCAAGTCATTCATAACAATTCCAGAAAAAACAAGCTGATGGAATCATCAGGAACTCACCACAGGGACAAAATGTTATCATTTTCCTTTGTCACAAACAGCAAAGCATGAACTTGAGATGGTGCTTCAGATTTTGCATCATCTTTCTCAAACCTCTTCCTTTAATGTCAAGAGTAACAGTTCAGGGCCTATGCCTTTAACCTGATTAGCACTACCAGGTACTTTGACCTGGTACAATCATTGTAGGATGAAACTGCTTAACAAATTTCAAGTTGTTTGGATTAAGTTACCAATGGTCAGGACACAGTTCTGAAGTTCACAGCTGCATGAAAAAAAGGTACAGAGAGTCTTCAAACACAGGGATTGTGATTTAAAAAGCAAATTATTCCTGACCATACACATCCACTCATCCTGAGGTGAGAGCAGCAGGGAGAGCTGAGCCCCCTCTGTGACACTCTGCCCTTGACCTTGTCAGCAGGCAGAGCTGCCAGGCACCATCAGGAGACAGACTGCACAAGGCCAGAGGAAAAGGAGGAGGAAAGGTAAAACCACAAGTTTTAATGAGCCCACAAATCAACCAGAATGAACTTGTATTCTGGCAGTCTGAGAGCAGTTTCCAGTTCTGCACAAAACCTATCCCAAGTTCCACAATCTAAAACAAAGAGAACTTTGTGCACAAGCAGACTCAGATACTTATTACAAAAGAGGCAGCTAAAAAAGAAATAATTAAAACCCACAAACACAACAGTACAAAAAAAATTCTCACAAATGCTGTCACCAATAAAGGACATATTCACCAAAATTGTAACATCATATAATCCAAATACACTTGGGAAATTCACAAGCAAATTCCTTAAGTTTGAAACTGATGGAAGGCACGTACAAAAAACATCTTTGTGAGACACCATCACTTCCCAAACTACAAACATACCAAAGAAATCCTGACTGTTCCACATCTACCTGAGAGTCACTGAAAAACAGGATTTCATGATATTCTTCCTCTTCAGGAACAATTATGGAAATCTGCTGAGCAAATGTTCCCTTTCAGGTTCCAAAATTCCCATCTATCAGTGTATTAATGGCACGACCACCTTGAGATGAAGAGCACAAAAGCTCTGGACACTGTGCATCATCATTTTCCCTAAGGACAATTCAGTTGCTTTCCCATGAGAAATGGGATTGTGGTGCCAGGAAGAGCAGCAGGAATAATGCCAAAGGCAGATATTCTTCTCAATTTCCAGTTTTGTGTTACACCTGAGAAAATAAGGTTCTTAATTACACATAAACTTTCTTTAACTCTCCATTTTCCTAAACTGTTCCTTTTTTACAACGTCCAGGACACTGGGGCAGAAAGGACAACTTCAGAATACATTCTTTGTTCTATGAAAACAAAGCTGATACAATCCAGCTGTACCTGATTAACAAAGATGCATCAAAAATTTGGAGTTTCTGAAATCTGTGATACAAAACTACAACCTGAATTGTGTCTTCATCCACAATATTAAGAACTACAGAGAACTGAGCCACTCTGGACACTTGGTGTAATAGATGTAATATGGGTACAATTCAAGATAAATTGAAGCAAATCAATTTTAAAATGCTGTGCCTTCTAAGAATACCCCAATAAAGCATGACTTGGTGTGTGGTTTTGGAGGGTTTATTCAGTTCTTTAAGAGATTTCTGGAAATACATTCAATAGCAGTGACATTTTAGGGTGTTTTAAGTACTGGCATGAAATACTGTAACAAGCAACCACCAAACTCATTCACATCCATGGCAAAGCTGTCCACTTGGTTCCAGAAGCCTCACACCCATCCTGAGTATTATTAAATCTTTCAGTGGCCTTCAACACTCTAAGACACAAATTTCAGCCAGGCTCAATGTAAAATCAGGCAGATTGGACAATCAAAGTGGCTGCTCTCCTTTTCACCCTGACATGATGAACCAACTCCACTCTCACACTGAAACAGCCTGAGCACACAGAGGAAGTGAGTCTAAAAAACTGACCATCTGTAATTTGCTCCTGCAGAGGGCTAAAGTTAATCAAAAATTAAGTCTCCAGCACCTGAAAGATGCTGCCCACACCTGTTTCTAACAGATGGACACAACTCGAGTTCTAACATTTGAATGAACACAAATTCTAAAGCAATAAAATAATGTGATCAAGTTTGGAGTGCAGATCACTCAACTAGGAAGGGATTCCCAAATCAGGGTACCACAAACACAAGTGAACAACCACTCACCTGCAAAGCAGTACCAGGTTAAATACCTGGAAACCTTGGAAGCAGAGACGGACACACAAGCGGGTTTTAACATAAAATTATGTGCAAAAGCCACCTGGGGGAGGCATTAGTGGAGTTACTCATTTTCAGCTCCCTCTCCAAAGACCTGCTCAACCAAAGCACAACTAGGCCATGCTCTCAGCAGCTGGGCAGATAAACTTCAGGTTCTACAGCTAAGTTCTCCTAAAAAAAAAGGCTTCAAAAGAAGTCTTGAAATTCTTTTTTAAGCCTCAATCCTGTTTTCCCAAGCAACAAAAGCAAGTTCTCTGCAAACTCTGAGGAAGTTTTATTTCTTATTTTAGGTACTGCTGAGCTAAATATGTAATAAAGAACGAGTAGTGAGTCCAAGCCTACTTCAACAGATGTATTTTTTTAAATATTGGGGGAGAAGGGATGCAATACTAAAACCTATCATGAATTGTGAGCCAGCAGAAACAGGGATTGCAATTTTACCTGCAGTACACAAGATCTTACCTCAACCGTTTCAACTGTCCACTCATCTACCTGTTCCTTCTCACTACTGCTGAACTGAGTCTCTGCCATGAATTGTCTGTTTACATACTAAAATAAAAATAAGAAAGGGTATGAAAGTAAAAGTAAGTGGCATTGAAGGTATACAAAATGACAGTCTTTCCAGTCAGTAATACCTCAGTTGATTCAACTTCAGCTGGCTCAGTGAATTCTTCCGCTGCATCGGGTTCTGTAAGAAAGGCAAACATTTATGTGGGGAAAAAAACTACCCTGGACTAAAGAAACAAACACAAAACCCCAAACAAAACCCCAACCAACCAATACCCCTCCAAAAACAAAAAAAACCAAACAAAACCAACAAACCCCACCAAAAAAAACAACAAAGAACCAAAAAACCCACCACCTGTACTTGTTACAGATCTAGAAGATACAAAGTTAGATGAAAAAAAATCTTGTATCTCAGAATAAAGAATCAGTAATAAATATTCTCAGAACACATTAAATTCTTGCTAGGGAGAGTGATGTTCAGCTACCCCAAGTTTCTATTTTCTACACAACATATTAAAAAGAGAAAAAAGGTCGATTTTTTCCCCTTAAAATTTGATATAATAGTCTCGAGTTTAAGTATGTAAACTTGAGACTTTGCTTCAAAAACTGCTGCCTTCAAACAAAGGCTTAAACTGGTGGCAACCACTGAAGCCACGGTAACGCCTCAGGCAGCCAGAACATGAACCTTTGGTGATTCCACCACTACAGAGGAACAGTGTACTTGCAGTTTAATCACTCTGATGAACCCAGAGACAAGCCAGCACGGCACAAACGTGTCACAGGCACCCTGATGTTCTCACCGGCTTCTGCTACAGTGTCTTCTACTGCAGGTGCAGGTGCTGCCTCCTCCTCCTCACACAGCCCGTTCTGATGGTTGTGGGTGCTGTCAAAGTAACTGGTCTGAAGGATTCGTTCCACCACCTCCTTCAGGGCTTTATCTGGAGAAATGCAAGTGCAAGATTAACACTAAAGCTTTTCCTTCCTTCCCAAAGATTGCACACTCTCGATCATCCTTTTGCTGTGGAGGTGTTAGTTTGTGAGCAGGACTTCTTCTGCCTTACTGGGTTACATTAAATAATAAATACTCCGCTTTCACTCAGAAAAATCAGATGGGCTCTTAAATAAAAATCTCTGGTGGCTTAGTTTTCACTCTGGAAACTTTTCTAAACTCGCTGAGGTTTCAACTCCATCTGAATTATTTGCAATTTCCTCTTGAAAAAAAACATGACTGTAAGACAATTTCTTACAAAACAAATTTACACAGGTACCACCTCGCCAAAGGTTCCTCCCCTGAGGCAAAGTGGCTCAAAACAGCCCATGTAAGCAAAAACACCTGCACTCAGTGCCTCACATGAATGCTGGGGCATCTTAACCCAAAAGAAATCAGTCACACTGGCAAGGCAGCAATACTGGGTGCCTGGGCCATGTACTTGTGGTTATTCTTGTATCTGAAAAAAAATCAGTCTATCTGGTGTGACCCCAGAGTCAATCCATGAAAATATGGCAAAACCAGAATGCTTTTTGCAGGAGCAAAGGGGGAGAGAACACCTCAGGAATAAAGGCCATGTCAGTTTATATATCGCATCTTATTATTGATAAGCTCCTTGCTCACACTCAATCCCAGAAAAACTAAGAATTGCTACTAAGCACCAGCAGCACACTGCTGAAACAGCAGGAATGGACTGAGCTAAAATACTGAGTAATGCTGTGTCAGGATTAAAAAAATACACTACACAGGGAGCCCACACTTCAGAGGTTATTGTTACAGTCCAGGCAAGATCTGAAAAAAAAAAGCAGTTACTCTAAAAACTCACAAAGATAAGTAACTGCTAAAGGTCTCTTACAACAGACAGGTACTTTAGTTCAAGCAGTGTGTTCTCTCTTCGTACAGAGACACCATACTTACAGGTTGTTCCACAAACTGGTTTCTCCTTCCCTTCCAGTAAGTCCCACAGGTGAACGGACGCTTGCTCGTACTGCTCGTTCAACCTTCAAAAATAATTGGTAAGAGTTAATTTCTCACTAAGCCTTTCAATTACCTGCCTGACAATCACAAAGAACAGCACTGTGCTGTGACCCCACCTGATGTTCATGTCTCTCTCAGGGTAGACCAGCTTGTAGAACTCATCCAGCACTGTCAGCTCCTCCTCTGTCAGCACCGGGACCCCGTTGGAGCCTTGTTTGAGGTCGCTGCGCACCTCGTCGTCGCCCAGCTTGTCCAGGATGAACTGCAGCTCCAGCACAGTCTTTAAACGCTTCTGCTCAGCTTCTTCCCTCATCAGCTGCTCCCTGCGAGCTGTCTTCTTTATTGTCTTCTGGATCTGCAGGGAACCCCACGGGAAAAACACATTTCAAGGGGCTTTTCTTGGTGAGAAAAGGTACAGAGAAGGCCGAGGGCGAGGCCCAAGCCTTGGGTTATTCCATCTGGAGGAGTTGGGGTGATGCAGATTCTTCACAAAGGCCAGCAGATAAGATGAACAGAGAGGTCATTCACCACATCCCATGACAGCAGGAGGGATTCATTGAAACTACCAGGAGATCAGCTTAAAACACATAAACAATAGTACTCTTTGTTTTTTCACGCACCACGGGAGGGAACTCATGGAATGTTTGGCCATGAAAGGCTGGGGAGGGAGATGGGATCAGCCAGTTCAGAAAGGATTTGAACAAAATCTTGGACAGGAGGAACCCAGTCAGGCACCATAGGGAAAAAGCCTAAACCTACTTCAGCATTCCCACAGATGCTGGAAGGGAGTGGATGACAGAACCACCAGCCTTGTGCTCTGCACTGAGCCTTCTACAACTGCAATCACAACGCAACAAATGCAGCACCAGCCTGAACCCACAGCATGTTTCTTCCATTCTCAATCTTAACCTAAGCATCCAGCATCCCGAACTCAGCTTATTTACTTTGCAACTTCAATCTTCTCTTTCATAAAATGTCACTTGTGACACTAACTTTCTCTCCTTGAAACATCTCAATTCCTCCTTTAAAATCAAAGGCACATCTTAAAATCAGCTGCACGAGGACTGACTCCAACCAGGAAAAATAGCAACCAAGTTTGAAAGCAGAGCACCAGTCTGTTACTCTTGGATTCACCAGGGGAATACCACAGGACAAACTTGTCCAGAAAAGAAAGTTCTCCACTACTAAAATTCCAGGAACGCAGATGGAACCCTGATGCAAGAAAAGCAAAGGAACAGCTTGGCTTAGAGTCCAACCCATTCACAGCCACAACAAATGCAGAAAGCAGTTTGTAACACGAGGATGCTGATGCCCTTCACATTATCACAGTCTGTTCACAAACTAAATACACTCATTAGACCAGTCTGCTGCACTAACACCCACTACACAAGCAACTCCTCCAATGTTGCTGTTCTTTCCATAACTCCAACCTTGATCACACTTACTTTGCATCCTTGATAAAACACAAACCCAGATTACCTGCTTTACTGGTATTCAGTTCATTTATCCTCTAGGAAAACAGTAATATTCTTGTCTCACACTGTACTTTCAGACTGTATTTGCAAGTAACAAGACAGGAAGAGTCTTGGAAAAGGATCTGCAATGCTTCCAGGTGCTGAAACTTTATACCTGGTGGCAAATCAAGACATGAAAACCCTGCCAGAGTCAGAAGCAGGTCTGTGAAGCCCATTTCTTGTGAGAAAATGTTACTATCGATAGCAGGTGACCCTTGAAAAGTTGCAAGACAGGCCTGTTCTGTGACCACACTGTTTTCAACACTTATGTTTTTGTCACAAAATTACTAAGTAATTCTTGTTTCCACAGATTTATGCAAATCCCTCAGGGAAATACTTTAGAAATGGTCTCCAGAAAACCTGACACCAATTAGCAAACAGGACATCCAAGGCACCACGACCAATTCGTGTCTGTGCACAGAGGTGACTCCTGCATCAGTGGAAAAGGAATTTCAAGCCCAAAGGTTTGGAAAGCCCACATGCCATCACTTGATCTTTACTTACATCTTGGCTCAGAGCCATAAAACTCCTCTGCAGTTCTTTAGCAAATTCCAGATTATTTGTCACTTCCTGGTATTTTGACACTGCATCCTTAAAAAAAAAAAACAACAAACCCACAAATGTAAACCAAGCAACAAACAGGACAAAATACATACTTTCAACACATAAATTCCCACATTTTTAGTTTCTCAGTGAGACACAGCATCCCTGGATGGGACTGCAGCTGATTTGCACTGGCCAAAGTATCTAAAAGACTTGTGCATGTCTTTAGGGCCTCTATTTTAATTAGATAAAAAAACTCCTTGTGAGAGTTTGGGAATTAGTGCGTTGTTATCTCCAGCCAGAGCCAAAATCAGAACACTACACACAGCACAATGTTCCCTTCTCCAGAAATGTCTGGGTTTGCCCTTTTCTTAACCCAAATATTCTGATTTGCACCAAAGCAAACCAAGCTCCTCCCAAACTCTTCAACCCACTCTGCAGTACTAAGAAATTACAGAGAATCAAAGCAGGTTGAAAAAAAATTGCTATTTACACTCCTGCTGTGACAAAATTAATAATGGATAAGTTCTTGGTAAGAACAGTTGAGCCAAGGAAAAGGTAAGGTCCTACTTTCTTTGAAAAGCAAGGAACATGAACTGCATTTGGTTTTTTTCCTTGAGGATTTCACTTGTAATACAGCAAACCAACAAACTTGGACATATATCAGGTGATTTACAGAATTCACCATCCTTAGCTGAGTTACAGAAGCAGAAGACATGAGTGAAAATAACAAATACTTGCAGCATTTCTCCAACCCAAGAAGATTTTCTCAAGTTTGGCAGTCAGGCCATGGACTTCCCAAAACTCACTCATGACCTTCCCTCCTCAAATATGAGATGTCAGTTCTCTTCCCTGCTCATCCAACAGAAACCTTACTGTGCTTTCCCTTCACAACATGCCATTACAAAATAAAAACACAGGGATATTTCAGTTTTCAGCTGGCACAGGAAAGCCCAAGTGAGGCCTTGGCAGATGAGAAGAGCACGTGGAGAAAGGGAAGCAGCTCATTCTTTTAAGTGTCAACAGCTGCAATAGTTGCAGGGTACATTTTTTTCCCCTTCTTAGTGTTAAAAATCATCAACAAAACATTGTTGATTACTGAGCATCTGGTGATCTCCTCAAGTATCAGTAAGCACGTTTGCATCCTACAACTGAATTTCAAGGGATATTTGTTTGGTTATTTACTACAACTGGGAAGCTGCTGCTGCTGAGTGGAGCTCTGCAATAACCCACTTTCAGCAGCAGCCCCAACAAGAGAAGCAGCACAGAGCTGCCCTGGAGCTCCACACCAGTTCCTCCAACTATTTTTTCAGGTTTTGATAAATCTTTTAACAATTTAACAGAGCTCTGAGCAGTGGTTGGTTGTGTTGTTTTTACCAGCTGATCTTGATTCAGACGTTCTCCCTTGTTCATTCGTTCCTGGTAATCATCAAGTTTGCTCTGAAAAGAAAGAAAAATGCTGTTATGAGGAGTCCAAATCAGGTTACTGCTCTTTTCTACTTGCGCTAACAAAATTATGTCCTGTAGCATCACAGTAAACAGACTGTCACGAGGCCGCCATGCAAAAACAGCACCCCAGAAAAACTGTCTCCTGGGTTAAAAAAACAGAAATACATCCCCTAAGAGGTCAATATTGTCACCTTTATTTGGCTACCACAGTAAGTCTTCATGACCAGCATGAATTTCTAAGGAAATACACATTCCCCACTCTCAGTACACATTTCCTTCAGTCCAAACATCAGAGAGCTGAACAGAGGTCTGAATCATGACACCAAAAACAGGACTGCAAACCCCCACTGTCAACTCCATTAAAATTCAGACCTGTAATTCTCTGTAGTTCCATCAGTTAACATAGTTGTAAAGAATTTAAAGTAGTTTCTAATCCTCTGTGCAAGAATGCCCACCAACACAATTCATATTAATAGCTCTAAAATAGTTTTGTTCAAGAGCATAAAGGGTTTTTTTCCATGGGAAGACACTGAAAAAGGAATCATTAGGCTAATTTTCAGCAGGATTATGTTTCTGCTTTAACAGAAAACCATGCAGGACAGTGTCATTATCCAAAACCAGGTAGAGCTCCTGAGTGCCCAAGTGACAAGAGCTTCTACAGACTAAAACAAAAAGGGTCTTCTGCAAGTCAGATGGAACATTTAACTACTTCACCTTTCAGTGTATCAGAATCTAATTAAGAACTTCCTGAGCTCCAAAAAGGCATTACTGGGACTTTCATGCTGGGGACAGACACTGGATGGTAAACAGCTCATAACAGATCAAAAACAGGACCCTGAAGAGCATTTGGCACATTGCAAATGCACCAGCACAGGAAGTAAGGTCAGTTCACTCCTCTCCACGCTGATCTGAGGGCAGATGATGACATGGTTGGACAATCACAGATCCAGGAGAGCGTGGCTGAGCTGTGGAGCCCAAAGGGCTGAAGCACTGCAGTGCCCCAGAGCCAAGGCAGCAGGTTATCCCACCCCTCCACTGCTTAAATCCTACCCCAGACTGGCAGGGCAATGTCAGAAGTTCCCACTTGCCCCAGTCCCTGGCTCCCCTGCTGCACATCCCAACTCCCTTGGTCACACTGATGCAATTGTTTGGGAGGCTGCACAGCCTGGAAACATGAGCCAGTTTGAACAGGGGCTACAAAAATGCATTAAACAACCCCAGTGAATTCTGTGATCCACAGTTTCCAACACAAACACATAAACAACTGGGAAACAAACAGGACACAACACTGTATCCCAGGAATCTTCTTTTTCTCAAGAAAACATGCATTGCAAAATTATGCTGCAAAAACTCACAGACTCCATTCTGGTGGCTGAGGGCATAAGGGAGAGAAGAAACAAAAATCTCCTAACTAACCCAGATTGCTCCTGAGTAGTTTTTTTTGCTGGTTTTCTCAGATCAAGGTATGGCAGTAACATATGCCCAAGTTTTTCTTAAATGGTGAAATATTCTCATGTAAACACTTTCCTTATTTTTATACAAGTAAAAACAAAATATGTCTGTGTTTCTGTCAGGAAGAGAAGAAAAGTTACTTGTCTTCACTTGCTCTTCTTTAAAAACATTCCTATGGGGAGGCAAAAGCAGAGGAAGGAAAGCCCTGTCAGCTGCAATGCAGAGGACAAGCAACTGTGCATTTAGTTACACCTTATCACCAAGATTTCAAGTGCCAAAGCAGCACTTTCCTATCAGCCCAAAGATCCCCAGGACCCAAAGGCTGCATTATACAGAAATATTAAGTAAAACACCCTCTTCTTTTTAACCTGTGCTGTCAACTCACAGCAATGTAAGAGCAGCATGAGTGCTGTGAAAGAACTGCAGCACAATTCCTGCTTAGCAACCCACTGCAGTGCCTGCAAGAGGTGAAGACTTCCCTGCTTTTCCCCCCCTTCCAGAACCTCATCCTCACTCAGCACAGACAAAGATCTGGAAGCACACGAGCTAAACCAGCAGAAAAAAAAAATAATAACCCAGTGGCAAAGTGAGCACATAAATTGTGTATTGAACAGCTCATGAGTCAGCAGCAACCAGCTCTGCAGGCAGGAAGCCACCCTGCTTTTTCCACTGAGAAACCTCAAGTATTTTGGAGTTTCCTGGGAGAAAAGCACTGCACCCAGGCTCCCGTGGCAGGGGGAAGGGGCTGGTGTTCACTGCTCAAGTATGCCCTGGATTTGACTTTATCAGGAATCCAAAATCCAGCTGTTTTGCTGTGGTAATACACGCCTTGCCCTCACACGCTCAGGTTCTCTTTATCTCCTCTGAACTGCCTCAAAAATGTCACCCTGAACTGAAAACAAACAAACAAAAAAATGCAGTTACACGACAATGCCTTCAAAACCAAGAGTGGTTTGAGAAATGCCTGACCACTCAGCTGTGCCAGTACAGTCACTTACAGTGCTGTGCTCTAAACTGGATCACTGGAATCATCAGATTAAAAATAACCCTCAAAAAAGGGGGTCAGGAGCAGGAGGGAGGCTCTATATTTAACCAGATAATTTCAATGGAATGGTTCTAGCAGTGACAGCAGCACCAGCATGACAAGGTGCAAGGGGGACAAGGGAACCTCTGCAGCCAACCTTTTGGAATGCAAACTTCACTACAGGCAAAGGTAAGATGGAGGGGACACTGCAAGTCTGTTTTCTGAGGTACCTCACAACCTGCATGTCTGCTCTGGGCAGCGCCAAGCAATTAAGAGAACCCCAAATTTAAATGAGCTGGGTAATTCATTTTGCACTGAAGCAAAAGAAAAGCTAAGCTACAAAGCAGAAGTTTATTAACCTGCACTACATCTGGACATTGTAATTCATCTGCCTTCCACCATCATCTCCTCTCATTCAACACTTTAATTTTGCAGCAAAAACTGCCCAGAAGTGACCAAATAAAACCCCAAAACCTTCCAAATCACCACCATACAGGATTTCCTAGGGAAACACAAGGATCTACAGGGGAGCTGACCACACTGCAAGACAGCTGGGCTTTGCTCCACACACCATTTATGACCAAAAGAAGGTACTTTTAGAACAGGAACTGAGTTCTAGAGCACAAATCAGGCTTTCCCAACACATTTGTGCGTCTTTCTCTTCTGAAATAAAAAGCACCACCAAAACATCAAAGCAGCATCTGAAAAACATGACCTAGAAGATGATGATTTCACAGACAACCTGCCTGGGCTTTCACATGTGAGGCTTGTGAACCCAAACTTCTCCCAAGGAAGGTTCCACAGGAAGACCTGGCCTTGCAATACACATTTCCAAATGAATTTTATTACTTGGTTCATATTTCATCTCTGCAGATAAATTCAAACCCAAGCTTCACAAGGAGAGCTCCTGGAACATCCCAAAAAATGGTCAGAAGCCCTTCACAGAGTTGCTACCAATGGGCAACTTCAGTGTGGCACTGCCTGCCCCCACCAGCTGCACCCAGGGGAAAGCAGAACTGATCCCAGCTCTGGCCACAGGATCCTGTTTCTCACAGGAAATCCAACATTTAACCAGCCTCACACATCCCACCTGCTGTCCCCTGAGAATCCCTGAGCAACAAGGACAGCAGCACTTGCTAACTGCTCACTTTCCCTCCAGGTCAGGTGGGAAACTCAGACAGGCTGATAAAGCAGCAGCAGGAGCAGCTCAAGTTCCCAAGGTGTGCCACCTTTCTAGCCCCACACACCAAACTCAGGGCAGGTTTTTGAAGCTCACAGGCTTTGCCTCCTGTTTACACTGAACCTCTGCCCATACCCTAAACCAGTGTTTTGCCCCTTTGACTGAGCATTTCTTTAATCCACTGTTCTCACACAGCTCGTGCTCTATTAGACAAGTTGAAAGCAAAAATAACTGGGGTGTTTTTTTATTCATCACTGTAACAAAACACGAGTTGAATCTACATTCAACTGGCTCAGAATTTGAAAGGGTTCTTCCCTCTGAACACAAAAAGGAGGCAGGGAGAAGAAACTGCAGGTCCTAGAGAAGTATTTCCTCCTAGGGAATGTGAGGAGCTGGCAGGATTCTAAACACCAGACACCCAACAAACACCTGGAGGAATTCAGGCAACTTTTAAATTACCTAAACTTATCAACAGACACCCAAGTTTTGTGTCTGAATTACCCCCTTCCATGCACACACAAATGTCCTGTCATCCAAAACCAGGGGAAGCACACAGGATGGCATTCCCATCATTTCCAAATACAAAGAGATGAGGGGAACACAGAGAATTTCAGGCCATGTTTTAACTAACACACTTTTGTCCTGGTCCTTTTAATACAAACAATACTCATTCTTTTAAATGAAGTCACTTTTAGAAAAAGAAAATGAAAGTAATCTTGTCTCTGTGGTTCATACAGAAACACTCAGAACAGTACAGAACAAAGTGATAAATATTCTTATTTCAATCTGTGCATTGTTTTGGTAGTCACTCAGTTTTCCCCCAGAGGAAAACGTGACACTATTTACTCCAAAATTTCTGGGTTTTTATCACAAAGAGTGACCTTACCTCAACTGAAACTCTTGCCATTTAAAACCTAAGGTGGTAACTCTTGCTGAGCAACCACTTTCCTCGGAATGGGGGGAGGAGGTGGAGGTGGAGTCTCTGCCCTGGGGGTGTTGGAGGCAGGGCTGGAGGTGGCACTTTGTGCCCTGCTCTGGCTGACAAGGGGCAGGAGTTGGATCAGGGATCTCAGAGCTCTTTTCCAACCAAGGTGATTCTGAGATTAAGACGAGGGAATCTTTGAACTTGGTGCGAGATCACACCCAGGTTTTCAACACCCAGCCTTTACCTTTTCCTTTCCTGGTGCAGGACACCCCCAAAATAAAGGCTTTAGGTCATTTGAAGGGAACATCTTCCAGCAGAAGCCATTTTCAGAAAAGAGGGGCACTATGTACCCTCCATTCCCTGGCTGTGACCCCTCCTTGTGCTGTGGAAGCCCAACTCCAACAGAATGGAATGGCTGAGGTGTAAATTATTTAGTTTTAAAGGTAAGTAAAACTCTGCTGCCAAGGAAAGCTGACCCTCACACCACTAACACTGTGCTGCTCCTCTTGCTTGCTTGAAGGGACACAACAGGTCAAAATGTTCACCTGCTAATTTTGGCTCTGAAAACACACATTTTTAGCACCACATAAAATATTTCCAGAGGATTTTCCTGTGTGTTGGGTACAACATTGATTTCAAACTGGGTTGTTTTTTTTTAATTGAAATGATTAGAGACAAAGATCTGCTCCCTTTTTCCAGCACTGTGTGTGCACACACATCAATTACTGACAACTAGATGCTGCCTTGTTCACACACAACAATATTCAGACAAAGATCTTCTGATTCTGAAACTTATCTAGAAGAGCTCCTTGGCTGGCTGCTTGGCATTTTGTATTTTTAAAATGCAGGGAGCCCTCACAGCCATTTTAAGTGGGGGGAAGCTATGCTGCACACAGTGTATTTAGACAGTGTATTATTTATATAGTGTACTATTTATACAGTGTATTAATTATATGGTGCATTATCTAGATGGTGTATTATCTATATAGTGTATTACTTATACAGTGTTATTACCTATATAGTGTAATATTTATACAGTATACAATTTATATAGTGTATTATTTATACAGTATATTTATACAGTGTATTACTTATAGAGTGTATTATTTATACAGTATATTATTAGTGTATTAACTATATAGTTACTTATATTACTTATAGAGTGTGTTATTGACACAGTATATTTATATAGTGTATTACTTGTATAGTGTATTACTTATAGAGTATCTATGTAGTGTATAACCTATATAGTGTATTATCTATATAATGTATTACCTATATAGTATGTTACTTAGAGTATATATTATTTATGTAGTGTATTAACCATATAGTGCATTACTTATAGAGTGCATTATTTACACAGTATATTTATATAGTGTATTACTTATATAGTGTATTATTGGCACAGTGTACCACCTATATACCGTATTACCTATACAATGTTTTACCTACACAATGTATTATTTACACACAGTGTATCATTTACAGGCAAAGCTCCGCTTGTTTTATTTCACGCCCCGACTCGCACCCACCGCTTTCCTGCTGGTATTTCCACCAAATCACCACGCCGGGCCGGGATACTCCAATCATTAAAAAAAAAATAATAAAATAATAAAAAAACCCACAACCNAAAAAAAAACCCCCCCCCCCCCCCCCCCCAGCGGCGGAGCTGCTTTGCCTACGAACAAGGCAGGCTCCGGGGGCTCCGGCGCGGCCGGGCCGGGCCGGGCGGGCCCCGCTTTGTGCACAATGCGCGGGGCCGCCATGTTACGGCTGCGGCCCGTCCATGTGCCCCGCCGGGAGCCGCGGCCCGCCCGGCCCCCAACAAAGGGCGGAAGGAGGGGAGGGCAGCGCGGGGAGAGACACGCTGGGAGAGACAGAGGGAGAAGGGGGAAGGGGGAAAAGGGAGGCCGCGACCCCGCCGGGGTCACCCGGGTTGGGCGGGATGAACGCCCCGGCTGGGGAAGGGGAA
>VXBA01004847.1:1247779-1282094 GCA_013399895.1 Serilophus lunatus | reverse complement strand
CTCCCGCCGCCTTCTTTTTTTTCCCCTTTTTTCCTGCCCTCCCTAAAAAATGTGCCTCCATCGCGTGTTCGCCGCCCGTCGGTGCCTCGGGGCACGGCCCTGAGCCCGCTCGGGGCCGTAAGGAGCGCGGTTCACTCTGGGCTGGATGTCCCTCACAATCGCTCCACCTCGGGCTGTCTGTGCCCGAATAAAACGCCTGGCTAGCCCCACAAGCACTACGCAAAATGTTTGATTTTAGTTCGCGTTTCGGTGGCCCCGTATCTCCTGAGCCTTCTAACAATTAGTTACTTAAATAACAGCGATTGGTTACTTCAGTATTAAAAGACTCGGTGAAATAACGTGAGGTTTCCTGCGAATTAAAGGAGATTTTTGGAGGAAAGCTCTGCCTGCTCAGTGAGGCACAGCTGGAAGTTGCAATGTTACAAAGGCAAGTAGCAAATCACCCCAATTATTTCGGTTGAATAAATGAAGTATAACTCAAAATCTTCAAGTATTGGAAGTCCATTTCTTCGCGCTGTTCACCAAGATTTTGTTAATACCATTGTATTTCCAAGATTTCGTTTTTATCCATTGACTTCTCCAAGCCACAAGGGTCAAAATGACCTTTTTCCCCGCAAGTAAAATTCAGCTTTTTTTTCACAAACACGTGAAGCGCTTGAGGCTTCTTGACCACAACACGTAAAGCTTTCAAATAACACGGATTTGTTTCATCTATTCTCATTAGTATCTCCTTTTCCTCACCATCAAACAAGAGCTGAGACTTCATCCTCTTTGCTTTAAGGCGACGTTGGACCAACCACTGCTGATCTGCGCTGGCAACTTCCAGCAGGACAAACTCGTAATGAGCTTCTGGGTCCCAACATTTCCATTTCTGAGAGATGAAAGTATCGCCCTCGCTTCCCGCACGGGGGATGAGCTCCCTGTGAATCTGTATTTGGGGCTCTCCCACTCTCTAGTGTCGGTACCCAGCTGAAATCACACCCGCAGCATCATTGCAGTGGTTCGTGAGGAGCTGGGTTTGTGTCTGAGTTGTGGAAAGGAAGGGCAGCTCGGGAGATGCTCGTGGTGGAGTCATGCTTCAGTCCCCCCGCTGCGCAGCGCTGCCGCAAAAGTGAACTTTTACACCACAGGATTCCACCTCCCTGCAGGGGGTGTGGGGATCCAGGTCTGGGATACACGTGGATTTGCTCTCCCAGCTCCAGAGGAACAATCTTCCGCGCTGTATCTCTCCGGGGTTTCATCCATCCTCCTTTTTACCCCCCCTGTAATTGGGAAATCTGCATACACTCTTTCTGCTTCTCAGTTTCCAGCCCTCAGACGAGCAAAACTTGAGGCAAATGTGTTTAAAACACGCATAACCAGCCAACTATACAAAAAAAACCAGAAGGAGGGGAGGAAAGTCTTCAGCTGCTTGGTGCCGTCGGGGCTCCGCTGCTGCACAAATCCCTGGTGGGGACACAGAGCCTCCTCACTGCAGGGTTTCCCTCATCGGCCTTTGTATGGCTTTTGTCACCCCTGGCACACGTTCCCAGCCCTTCCCATCTCAGATTTCCTCCCTTTGCCCATTTGCTCGGGGACTTTCGACCAAGCCGAGCCTCCCCACTCCCTCTGGGGAAAATCCTACAGGGAAGTACCGCTGGTGCTCTGCCCCCTTGTTCTTTCTCCGAGTGAAAAGGAAAAATTGCGGCTTTTTCTCAGTGTCCTAAAAGCTACTTGCAAGCTAGAGGTGAATCCTCGTGAGCTCCAAGGACGAGCTGTGTTTTCCCTGATCCTTCCTTTACGGGAAATAAAAGGACAGAAATGGAGACATGCTCCTGCCTCCCCAATCCCGGTATCCCATCGCCGTGCCGTTCCACCTTCCTGTTCCCCACTTATCCAAAACAGCTTACCCAACTCATCCAACTGGTTCTACAGCTTTCCCACCCTGTTGATATATTCCTATTCCCTATTTCCCCAAACCGGGAACTCTGACCCATGGTGTGCCGTGTTCTCTCCTTAATTGCCACATCGACTCCCTCCCTGCTCATACTCAAAATTATTCTGAAATTAATATAATTTTTCTGTGTTGGGTGGGATTTTTTTTTTATGTTAATAGGTTCCATAAGACTAAAATTGAAATTTCCTTCTTGCACATTATCACGGATCTAGTCATCAAGCTGATCTCATGGAATGGTCTGGGATTTCAGTATTGCTGGTATTCTGTTATGTTCTGGAGGTAACCAGAGCTTAACCTGAAAAGCAGATCCCATTTTCCCACAGAAAATAGGAAATACCAACCCCTATTTCCAGTTCCCAGGTTTATTACACAAGGAATATGGTTGTTAGGTTTTGAGAGGGGCCCAGGCTGCAAATTTCCAGAGCTGGGGTTCCTCCTGCTTATCAGGCAGTTTGAGAAAGTTATCATTTTGTATTTATTTAGGTTTCCTTTTCCCACAGGAATTTGCTCAAAGGAAAGAAATTCCCATTCTATCTAAGCCCACGGGCTCCCTAACTTTCATAACAAGATGAAATCCAGACAAAATAAACTTCTCTGAGTAAGGATTGGAAGCTCAGTGTGTGGTTTTTGTATGACTAAAATTAAAATACAAGTTTTTTATTACAAATGTTAAACACTGATGTCTTAGGAGAAAAGTCAATAAAAATTTCAGGAGATATTTGAGTTCAAAGGAGATTAAATGATGTCTAATGGTATGTTTGGTCTAAACTAGCATGATTCCAATCCAACGTAACAAAAAATTGATTAAATGCTACTAAAGAATAGATTTCCCTGCACATCCATTGATGGGAAATCATTATAAAATGCATTTCTGTTTCTACTGATGTCACACAGTTCTTCGACCCTTCCGTGGAGCAGTTGTTTACAGCTGCAGAACCAAGCTGGGACACTCCTTTGCTGCACAAACTTTATGCAAAAAGCAGATCATTTATGGACAAATCCCTGGCCTAGGAAGGGAGTGGGTTGGTCCCACATGCCAAAGAAGCCTCGACACTGAAAAGCAGCTCAAAACTGCCCAGGACTTTATATTTGTCTGGATCAGCTCATCTGGATGGGCCCAGCTTACCAAAGTATCCAGGATGTTTATGCCTGTCCTCCCTCTAATTTACTTTTACACTCGTCTTTTTATATTTGTACATTATATGAAGTAAATGTATCAAAATTAGACCAATTAATTCTGTTGTCATTTCCTTACTGTTAAGGAAAATATTGGGTAGTGTTCTAAGAGATGCTGCAGCTCCAACCAAAACAATATTCTACTCAATTTTGGGGTATTTTTTCACCTATCAGCCACTTTATCACACCAGTTTAAATTAGAGTATCACAAGGCTGTAAGTCAATTTTAGGCTTATCACAGTATGAGGGGCTCATGGTGTGTCTCATACAACTTTTTTTCTTTGTTTCTATAAATAATTTTATCTCAATGGATATTTGTATGAATGGTGGAGTACAAATACTTCTTCACAGTCGAATGGGCACATCCTGACCTTCTAACCCTCCAGTAAGTTTGTGCTTAAGTTCTTCATCTCTTCAGCTGATTTTATCAGGCATAGTCATTAGAAAAACAATAATTTTTTCTGATTATAGTCGTGGTAGCTTCCAAGCAAACCTGGAAATTGCTATCAAACCTCATTTTCTCCAACTGACACATCAAAATCTTCCTGCACATCACACACAAGAAAGAGTAAAGCCAAAAGCAACTTGAAGGTGAAAGGTGACTGGATATTTTAGGGAATCCATAGTGCTGAGGTAGGACAAATTCCTTGGTTTATGCCTCCTTTCCTTTTGGCAGGGAATCACTGGTAACTATTCTTTACATAGACTGGCTTTGCACCCGCTTTACTGCTGTTTTCATTTGATTTCTCAGGTTTCTCCTGAGTTGTGTGACAGAGTATTAGAAACCTTACTAAAGACAGGAGATGTCATTTGCTTCTCTGGCCATCTGATACCCTCTGTGAAGGAAATGAAATAGTTTGACACAGTTTGGCTGTGGCAGATTTGTGTTGCCTGTTGCCTCCTCTGTTTCCCAAACACTTGGGATGCTTCATGAATAAAGGTGGAGCATAGAGCCTTAGAATGGGTTGGGTTGGAAGGGACTTGTAGGATCTAAATTACAATTCAATTTACAAGTGGCCACATCAATTTCTTGCTTTATTTCCCCGCTGAAAAAATCTTTTTGGGGAGCTTTCAAAAAGCAAAGTTTCTTCCAGAAACAGAAATTAGTGCTGATGTGCAAAGCCCTGTGCCCTGAGATGAGGTGATGCCTCTCCTCAGTCTGACTCTTGTGCTTATTTAGACTGACCTGCTTAGCCCAGGCTCTATTACATAATTTACATTTTTTACCCTAATGTCCCTTTGCCAGTACAGCACAGTCAGAAAGGAACAGGAAACACTTCAAACCTCTTATACAAAAAGTTCTTACGTGGAAAATAAAAGTGTGCTTGGTGAGCATGGCTAAAAGAACTGGGAGGAAACAACAGTGAAACTTCTGCACTTAACAAAGGGCAGGTACAGGCTGTACCTTACAATTCCACTCTACAATCTTTAAAGCCTATTAATGTAACCATGGAGTAAAAGAAAAGAAAAGCACAGGGTGTTTTATCATTTTCTTTGTATCACAAATGTCCTATCTTCCAAAGATTCTGAGGATTTCTCATGTAAGTCAGGGGTATTTTAAGGTTCACAATATATTGACTGTGTTTAACTACTTTTCTGTCTGTCCATCTGTTGTAGTTTCTACTTGTCTGTTTAGAAGATGAAGTAAGAACATAGATCATATTTCCTCATAGAGAATGGAATTGCAACAAATACTTGCATGAAGAATGCAGAAAGCCTTTACCCCCGAAGAGATGAAACACCTCCAGCCCAGAGGAGAGCAAGGATAGGTTGATAATTCTCCCACTCCTGTCAATATTTGAGGCTCAGCTGGGCTATTTCGAGGAAGACTAACCCCAGACCTTATGCTAAAGAAAAATTAGTGGTTGTATTAAATAAGTATTTCCAAATATGTTGGTGTTGCAGCTGCCTTCCCAAGCCATGCTGTCTCCAGGAGTGCCCACTGGCACTGCAGCCCCTTTTCTTCCTGTCTGCTCATCACTCTCAGAGGAAACACACATATGTTCCTCAAGGCCATACCCAGCCCAGAGAAGCTGAACTAAAGAATTCTTCCACTAAAGCTTCCACTCAAGAATTGCAAATGCTTCTGCATAAAAAAGCCCCAACAGAACAAAAAAACCCAAAGCAAGACTCCTCCAAGCCATAAAAATAATGTAAGAACAGGTAAAAAGATCCCCCAGGTAAATTCAGATTTAGTCCTAATTTCTGGCTGTGCTTCATTAGTTTTTTACTTGAAGTCCAAACAAGTCAAACCCACTGGGCATTTCTATCCTCCAGTGATGAATGGATTAGAAATGTCTTTCAGGAGCAATGGAATTATTCACAGGCACAAACACACAGGGTAAGACACTACTGCAGCTGAGGAAATAAGAAATTTGGAGACAACTTTCCCTGAGGAACAACATAAGATTTAAAGTTAAAAAAAAAACAAACAAACAAAATAATTTTGATTCACTGACATTAGTAACTGACATATTGCAATAATGACATGTTACACTCTGAGAATTGCAATGACAGAACAATTATCTAATTAGAAAGTAAAATTAATTATGCCGTGTTTTAATTACTTAATAGCCAAGAAATTGTCACCAGGCTGGGAAATGTCACAAAAAATTAGCAGGGAGTGCAATTTGCTGGTTAACAGAAAGTTTTCCAGGCAAACATGAAGTTTGGAAGCAGATTTGCATCAGCTTCTCACTGAGCTTTGTTTTGACTCTCCACATCCTTACAACTCCATTTGGGGCCAGGAGGGCCTGGGAGACCTGAAAAGCTGAAGAATGTGGGATTTGGAATAAATATTGGGGTCATTAAAACATTCTTCATTTGGAAGAAGTACTTGGGATACGATACGTACAGAGGACCTTCTATGTGCCAGGGTTTTTGTGTAGGATTGTTACTGGAGCAACTTCCCAAGTTCAGGCTGGTGTTTAAACATGATGGTGAGAAAGGCAGTAACCATGAGGAAAAAGGCAGGCAAACAAGACACAGTCTGTAAATAAACAGAGTAGACAAAAATAAAAGAGAACATTCAAATAACCAGTGTGTTTGTTTTTGCAGGACAGGTTGCAATTAAACGTTGAAAAGGTATGCAAATAATGCTTCATGCAAATATTCCCGTGGACACAGGCTTGTGAGCTATTAATTATTCAAAACCAACACCAGGATTTTGTCATCACTGTCTGTGGCATGTTCCTTGTCCTTTGGTCTTGGAGCAGCCAGACTTCCATAACTAGGTCACCCAGTTCTTCCTCAACTTTTGTTTTCTGCTGTGAAATGAAAAATTAACATTTTCTGTGACATACATTCAGGGCTTCTGCAAGGAGCTGGAGTGGCTACCCTAGAAATCAGGAATCCTGAAACAGGTGGGGAAATAGGCAGTAAAAAAAATATTCATGCTTGTGGGTAACATGGATTTTCAGTGAGCTTTGCAAACACAGTTAGGATGAAAATTGTTAATTGGTGAGAAAGATAAATGTGACTCGATGCACAGGAATGACTTTGCATAGTGAAAAACACAAGTCTGGTGCCTAAGAATAAACTGTAATAAAATATTATGCTAATTACAACATTAATTATAACAGTAATCAAAAAATCTTGTTATCTCGGAGACGCATGAGTCATTGTGAGTGATTTAATAATTAAAATTGAAAAGGTGATGGAAGGTGCCATTAGCAGTAGTCGCTGTTTAACCACTAGAGAGCGTTCAAGAACTGCTTGAAAACTCCGTTTCTAACTCGTCCCTTGAACTCCAGGCTTCGGCTGAGGTACATGGGATAAAGTCACTGCGGTGGGAAGGAGGAATAGGGAGACAGTTCTGATTTCTGCTGGCACCACATGCCGGTGAGGAAGTGTATGAAGAAGGAATGGAGGCAATCCGCGACTCTTTGATGTTCTGTCGCGATTATCCTCAGGATTCCTTGAGTTTAAGAGCATAAGGTGGGACCTCTACAGAGAATAAAAAAAACCCACGGAGCCCTTTTGCTGCCAGGTGCTGCACTTTGCCCTTCGACGCAGTTTCCAAAGACAGTTTTATTAAAGAAGCCAAATACGTCTCATTAGCGAAGGCAGTGAAGAATTCCGAGCCTCCATCTGCACATTCCCTTGGGATCTCTTCCTCCTTGAAGGAACATATTGAATGGTCTCCAGGTGATTTATGCTCTCTGCTAGAAAATAACCCTTTCTGCTCTCACCATTTTTGGTTTTTTTGCAGTATCAGAAGCAGGACCTTTTCTAATCAAAATCAGCCCAATGTGGAGGATTTCAGTATCCTTGGTATTCCCTGTAGGTTGAGTCCATACCAGAAGAGAGGAGTTGGGGTTTGTACCCCTACAGTCAATGGAGCCAGGCAATAGAAACTGTAATGACTAAAAATGACAAGATTTCTGCTTGACTTGGACCTTCAGGGCTTGTTAATGATGTCGGGGAACCCAAAGCTAATTTTCCTTTCAGTTGTTCTCTCCCCCTGCAATTCTCTTCCTGCCTTTCAGCCACCAGACGGCAGCAGGGAGGGGGTTTGAGCACATTTACCCCAAAAAACCCCAACTGCACAGCTGGAAGATTTATAGCAAACTGACTGCTGCTGGTTTTCTATGGTTTCATCACTTCGCTCTGCCGAGCACTTCTCATTTTCAGGGGTCCCGAGGCCTTCCCAAACCTGACCTGCCACCAGCATTCCGTGCGGAACCCGTGATATCCGGCACGGTGGCTCCGTGGTGGGCTCTGCCTCTTCCAGCCTCGCAGGACACGCATGGGAGAATTTATTATCTGGCTGAAACTTCAGGGGGAATTTTAAAAGGCGGATTGTAATTAATTGAGTTGGAGTTTGGCCAAGGCAGAGACTTTAATACATCTTCTTTCCTGGCTCTTTTTTTTTTTTTTTTTTTTCCTGCAGACTCAGGAGTTGTATAACACCCTCGTCTACAGCTTATGCCTTTGGCAATTCCATTTCAGTGCCATTCCCACCAGGAAGGTCCCTCCAGGAGGGCTGGGGATCAGTTCAGCCCTGAGCTGTATGGGTGTGGGAATGTCTTTGGTGTTTTCTCATTCAGGTCCCTCCTCACTGTCATGTTTTTCCACCATAGCTGGTCCCAAGCCTTGATTTGGCATCGTTTCCTGCTCCTGATTTCTCTGTCATCCTTGTGCTGCCTAATGCCTGCTGCTTTCGGAGGAATTCCTGCATCAGCAGTGGTGGTCAGATGATTCTTATTTAATAGAGCCACTGTTATTTAATTTGTAACATCTCTGTATACAAGATGTATATAATAACAACCTATGGAGTGTTAGTGCTCTCTTTCAGCACATTGATACTCTCATATTTTAAGCTTTTGTCTAAGCACATCTTTTTATTTTTCCTCCTTTTCCTTAGCACCAATTAAACTCCCCAGGCATATTTATACAAAAATCCCTGTTCTTTCCGAGGCAGAGGCACTTTCTCCTACTGTTAGATTTCAAACCTCAAGATGACTGCAGCAGTTTTGTCAATTAGCAAAGAGATTCAACTTTACCTCATTTATCTGAAAATTATGCAATGTCATTTGCATAATGTGAAATTTAGATCTTCCACTGTCACATGTTTCCACCCATTTACCACCCTAATGTCCATTGGAAGTACACAATGGAAGTGCTGGCACATTCCTAGTCCTTTGTTTCGTACCAGCCTTCGTTTGAACCAGTTGCTTAATTTTCCCCAATTCCTACAGCACGGCAGGAGCTCCCAATATTTGTCCTACCGATGTGCTTATCAGATTGTTGCATTGTTTTTGCTGCCTTCTCTAATGGCTCCTTCCAAATAAAATGCCTTTATAGCATCAAGGAAAATAACAAGCACTTTTAAATCCCACTCTTCCTTATTTCTTCTCCCCATCAACTGTAAAAAATCTGCATATCTCATTGATGGAACTTCATCCTGATCCAAAGCCATGCTGCTTTTCTCTCATTTCTCCCTCCAAACCCAGCTTTGATCTGTTGACTCCTACTTTTGCAGAGTTTTGCTCTGTACTGACAATAAACCTTCACCTCCATAATTATTTTGATCAGCAGAATCTTCTTTTGCCAGGACTGAGCTTGAGACGATTGCCTTCAGCGAGTCACCTGGTAGTCTCTCACTCCCACAACTGTTTGTACTGTTGTTATTTTGGAACATGTTCTGCAGCCTTTCCCATTTTTAACTGATTCACTGTTCCTATGATCCCAATTAAAGACTGATTTGGCACTACCTTACAACCTGACAAGTCTGTTCTTGCAAAAGTGCCATGGAATCTTTCCTACACGAAGACGCTTTAACTGTGAGTTTGATCCCTCATGTTTAATATTCAACCACAGGATCATAAAATCATAGAATCACAGGATGGTTTGGGTTGGAAGGGATCTAAAAGTTCACCTCATTCCACCCCTTGCCACGGGCAGGGACACTTTCTACTATCCCAGGTTGCTCCAAGCCCTGTCCAACCTGGCCTTGGACACTTCCAGGGATGGGGCAGCCACAGCTTCTCTGGGCAACCTGTGCCAGGGCCTCCTCACCCTCACAGGGAAGAATTTCTTTCCAATATCCCATCTAAACCCGTCCTCTGTCAGTAAGAAGATACTTCCCCTTGTCCTGTCACCCCACACTCTTGTAAATCATCCTGTACCAGCAGTTCAGATTTCATCCCCATTCCCTGAAGTCCATGCTATGTGGAAACAGTACTTAACAATGTAGGGGGCAACTATGGAATCAAGATCCCAGCACCAGGACACTTTCCTTTCAGGCCTGTCTGTTAGTAGTCAAGCAGTTTAAAAAAAAAAAAAAAAGGTTTTTTTTTAATGCATGCATTCATTTTTTGTACAAGTATTGTCAGCTCCAGCCTGAAATCTTTGCAGATACCGGGTTTGAAACATCACAGCAACAAGTTCATAGGTCAGCTGTTCCTTGGGTAAAAACTCAAAGCTTTGGCCTTTAACAAAATGTATTTTCTTTCAATGTCATGAAATGTCTCCTTAGTTGTACTCCGCAGAGGGAAGATTGGACTATGACTGGTCTCTACTGCGACTTCTCCTCTTGTTCTGTGTTATTCACCTCCCTGTTGCAGGCAAAAAAAATAACACTGATTTTTTAATAGACAGCTACGTTAGATATTTAAAACCCGAGTTTTAGAGTCCTTCTGTGTATTGTTCCTGTAAACAGGGTTGATTATAAAAGCAGATGCACTCAGTCCTGTGACAGTAAACCACGTGTCTTCAGTGTGTTCCAGCTACATTTTTTGACTTTAATTAAATACAGTATCTCATTCCTTAACTTTTCTCTTCATTCTGTCCCCTCCTTTCATTTTTATTCCCCCTCCTCTCTCTTCTTGTCTTCCCCTGCCCATATTTTTCCTTTCAGAGCTCCAAGAGCTCCCAGTGCACAGAGGTGAATGTGGTCAGCACTTGGTGAGCAAGGATTTGGGTTTCCCAGAGATCAGTACACTTTATACACTTCCCTTTTCCGCTTTCAATGTGAAATATATATGTGACACATACTATATTTGAAAGAAGGGTGTACAGGGGGGTTCCTTTCCCAAAAATGAGAAACCCTCAGAGGTGCCTTCAGAATGGGTTTAGAGAGAGAAAAAAACATAGAGCAGGAAATAAAACCCCAAGGCTGAAGTTTTTGTTTGCAATTGTTTTTACGGGCCATTTCTCGGTTGGTTCCGTTGCTATCGCTTTGAAGGGAGTTTTACACACCCTGGTGAGGGGAGTGTTTGTGTCTCTGGGGAGGCTGATAAGGGTGGGTGAGAGGTGGTGGTCTCGCCCCTGACCACACAGCCTTTCCCTTTCCTCCTGCTCCTTCGAAGTGCCAGGACGTCTGGGAGGAGGGATAGCCCTCTCCTCATTATCACCAGGCTGCAGAGAAGCACCAGCAACATCTGCCTGGGCTCCACTGCCTCTGTTTATACCTTGTGTTTCCAACCCTGTTGTTAAGTGACTTTATCAGCTCCTTCAGGGACACGGGGAGTGTGTGCCCAGGGGACAATTCTGTGGCATGTTTGGGAAAATCGGACCTCCAGCCCTGGGAAGGCAGAGCGGGATGGCCTCAGCTGGGGGTGATGGGTTTGGGCCAGCAGGATTGCAGGTTTTTAGGGATTTCTGTCAGTACATTCTCAGGAGAGCAGGTTTCCTTCCAGCAGTTTCCTTCATCAGTCAGGGATGTGCCAGAAATACCTTTTAATCCTCCCACCATCCCTCTTCAAAAGCTTTTACCCTCGAAGGAAGGACCTCAAGGGAATACTGTACACAGAGCTGGTTTCTTCTCAGCTTCCCACAGCTGGGATCCAGTGGGAACAACCACCAGCCATCCTCTGGGATCTCCCACCCTCCCAGGTACCCACAGCCTTCAAGGGAAGCCAGCTGGGACAGGCAAGCAGCCATCCCACATTCCCAGTGACACGGATCAGTCTCTCTGTGCTAATCTGTCCACATAAGCCCCTTCTCTTCCCATACCCTTTTATTCCCACCAGGAGGGTGGGTCAGAGGTATTTTCCCCTTCTTTCTCTGTATTTCTCACTCCATGTAGTTGTCACTGCCCTCCTATTGGGTCACTGATTTTATTTCAATTGCATGTATTTTACCTTTCTTAAATATTCCACCATGGAAATCCTTTTAAATGCCTGCTTTGATTAGAAAAACTGATGTTCTGCTTATTGGTATTGATAACACGTGTGCTCCTGATCTGGAACCACTTAGGCACATAATTATCCAAGAGATTTGATGCAGTCCTATTGAATTCCATCCAAATTTTTGCATGTTAGGAGAATTTTGTAGGACTAGGCTTTCATCTGCAGATCTTTTAGGCCGGCAACTGGGTTTTATGGCATGGCTGGTGCAATAGTTGTACGCCTGAGAGCTGAAGCCAGTGCTATGATGATGTATCATAGAATTATAGAGAATTATAGATACATGGAGAAACTGAGGGAACAAGGGAGGAGTTAAAACATGATCCAGGTGACAAATTTCACCCAAGTCTCTTCCCTGCTGTCTCCCAGACCATGGGAGTGGGATCTGTTTTACTAAATGTGTATGCAAGTTATCAGCCTGCACTAGAAAGCCTTTTATTTTATTTTATTCTGAGTTTCATCTCCCAGTAGTCTTCCAAGTATTTCTACAATTGGGCAGATGTTCAATAGCCAGGGACAAGTCTAGAATTGAAGAAAAGATATTTTCCAAGTAATTTGGGGCAGCCTGACAAGAATCCCTTACTGCTGGCTGCTAACTGGGTTTTCTCCCTCTTTTGATAGATCTGGTCATGTCAAGGAAAGTCTCTGTGGACTTGGTCTAACAAAGGCATGATGGATCTGACCCTTTGTAATCTTTGCCAATAAAGCTAGAAAAATGTTATTTTTTCCTCTATTGCTGTCTTGCCAAGCATCATTTTCCTCCCAGGAAAGACTGGTTTTGTATGATCCTAGGTGCAATAGTTGCTCACCTGGGCTTTTCTCTTTTATCCAAGCATGCCAACTATTTTTTTCCCTTCTTATTACCAAAGTTTTTTGATTTATTGTGCCCCTGCTCTTTATGAGTTAATGTTATTATCCTGAAAGAAGATTTTCCTGATCAGTTGCCATAATAAACAAAGGTTTCATTTGCAAATGTGCCTTGGGTGGTTGCAGACATTAAGCGCGCTTGGATCCCTATTGCTCATGATTTATTACAGACCACAGTGTATCTATGGGATGCATGGATAGCAAACTCAGAGAGGAAAAAGGGCTCCTGTCCCAATTAGGCTGGTGAAACTACATGGAGGGGAATGGTGAGAGACACAGAAATAAGGATGTTATTTCTGATACTCTAATGAAGAAGCAGAATCTGTTCAAATAGCTCTCCTAAAACTTCACTGTTCATTTAAAATGTGCCTGCCTGGTAGGAGCAGCCTCCCAGGCTCGCTGGTACTGCTGTTGTTAATTACTGACTCATCTCACAGAAAGCTGTTTGAAGGAGGTTAAGGATTTAGATTCTTTGGATAATATAGAAGTCCAGCCTAGAAAGGAGTGATGTGTCACACAGGTTTAGATTGGTTTGAGTGGGAAGGGATCTCAAAGAACTCATTCCATCTTCTGCCATGGGCAGGGACACCTCCCAATATCCCAAATTGCTCCAAGCCCTCTCCAACCTGGCCTTGGACAATTCCAGTGATGGAGCAGCCACAGTTCTCTGGGCAACCTGTGCCAGGGCCTCACCACCCTCACAGGGAAGAATTTCTTCCTAACTTTTAATCAAAACCTCTCTTCTTTTGGTGAGATTTCTTTCCTATTTTTTAACTCCAGCACAGAAAGCGAGCCCAATCTGACATAAGTATCAGTGTCACTGCAATGCAAAATATTCTAATGTTTTTTTCCTAGTCAAACTGCTCATTTTATAAATAATATTACATGATTAACATCCTTCCCACCGAATCATTTATTCCATTCACTCTGGTATCCCTCTCTGTGATGCCACCTCAGCTGAGGCTGCAATGCGATGGATGCTGCACAAACACAAGCCTGGGATGGATCCTACACAAACAATTTCCAAGGACAAGACAGGCAGAAGGTGGTAGGAAGGAAGCAGTATCATTTGACTATGCAAATGGAAAACTTCCAGAGGCACACAAGGCAGTCTTCCCAAGAACACCCTGGGAAACTCTGGCACGGCCAAGAGCTGAATTAACAACTCCCAAGTCCTTCAAAGACGATCCTTCCTCCCCCCATCAGTTTATTTTCTAACATTAAACCAGTAGAAAGAACCCTTTGACTTCAATGATTTGAGCAGAGTCCTGAATGCTCCCAAAAATCCATTGCTGTTTTCCCAAGGCAGAGAAGAATTTTAACCTCTACTCCTGTCAAGTTATGCCTAGAAGTTCAGGTAAAGGGTGGTGGCTCAGCAGGAGCTCTGCACCCCCACTGGCAGACAGTATACTAAGAAATTGGTTTATTTTTGTAATTTCTCTTAATTATCTGTGTCAAACATGGGGTATGTTGGTACCATCACTCTCGATCTTTGAAATTTGCAGCCTGAATTCAGACTCACATCTTGTATGCAGAATACTTAAAGGAAAGCCTTTTTCTCACAAATTCAGTGATGCTGTTCTTGCAAATCCAATCTCCAGACTTGAGCAGCAAATATGCAGCTTCACTATTGTCACATTTATCCCACTGGATTAATATACAGCAGAAAGTTTAGGGGCATTTTGGAGTTGAAACAAGACATCAGAGCTGCCACAGTGTCATCAACATCATTCAGCTCTATTGTGTCTATAAAAGCCCAAACATATGGTTGGACTCTGGAGTGTAAATCTACTGACTTCAGTGAAATTACATCAGACATAAATTTAGGCCTTTAGTTTCATCTCTTGCAATGAGAAGACCCAGTGTATAATTCTGCATTTTTATCATTCCCACTAACCAGAAACCAGCAGAGGCAGATGCTAAAAGTTTGCAGCCCGTTCCCTTCCTCTGTTATATTCTTATTCTAATCCTTCTATTTGCAAAGGCTTCAAAGACAAATGTTTCCAAAGCATGTTGAAATGCTCATACTGAGTCTGTTTAGTTATCAGCTAATTTATTCCCAGGAGGAAAGCCTACACTGGTGAAGTCATCCTGGGTAACTGGGCATCCTGCACTTTTTTTGGCAAAAAACTTGCTGACTGATCTATTCAATTATTTGGCTTCACACTGCCAGAGGATGGGTTTAGATTGGATATTAGGGAGAAATTCTTCCCTGTGAGGGTGGGGAGGCCCTGGCACAGGTTGCCCAGGGAAGCTGTGGCTGCCCCATCCCTGGAAATGATCAAGGTCAACTTGGAGCAACCAGGTCAAGTGGAAGGTGTCCCTGCCCGTGACAGGGGGGTGGATCTGGATCTTTAAGACTCCTTCCAACACAAACTGTTCTGGGATTCTGTGAAAGTCAACCTGCAGCCCCTGGTCAGCCAGGGCAGTGACTGATGGCCAGTGCTAAAGGGAAACGGGGAGGGGAGAGCAGGTTACAAATGGCCTTTTCTTGTCACGCTATGAGCTGCTCTCCTGTCAAATCAAAGGAGAACAAATGGTCCATTTGTTGCTGAGCTGCTGCCCATCTGTGGCTGTGTCTAATCAGAGTTAATTATGAAGAGCTGGGGCTCTGCAACACTCCTGGTCCTCGGGCTCCGAAGGACCCACTGCTTTATCCCGTCGCTTCCACTGCCAGTTTTGGGAGCTGCCTATTATCAAGCACCAAAAGGTAGAGATTGTACAGGATCCCTGGCAAGCAGCACAAAGTATCCCAGCTTAACACTAAAGCAATGACTAATCAGGGCATCCCAAGAGGAAGCTTTGCAGTAGCTCTTGCAAGGGTAATGAGGACAATTTTCATAGCTATGGCATTTTCAGCCAAGCAAAATGCAACAAATCTTGATTCTCCTTGTTTATTCTTTCCTGGAGCAGCAGGTAACATAGATCCAAAAGAAAAGGACTTTTCCTGGGAGAAGAATTGCACCGAATGTTTTGCAGGATGAAGAGCCATGGTTGTTGTTTTATCATAGCAGGACTAATAGCTAAATTCTATTAATTGCTGAAGGCTGTTTTGTTTGGCAAATACAGGAAGCAGTTTACATGGCTACGCAAGTGCTCTGGTTCACAGTCCTTCTGAAATGGTATTATTGTAACGGGATAATACTGATTAAGGACAGTTCCCTGAGGAAGGAGGGCCTTTTGATGACTGAGTCATTTCCTCTCCCTGCTCCACTTCAGTAAGATAGTGCTTCTGTCGCCACAGACACACACCCTTTGTAACCAGGGACTTCTCCAGAAAGGAGGTCCAAAGCACACGCCTCAGCCTTAGGTGGAAATGCCTGAGTGAGCGATTCCTAAAGAAAGCCTTGCATCACCAGAAAAAGGCCAGCAGTCCAAGCAGAAAACATTTTTTTTTTCCCCCAAATGTATTTTCCTTGCCAATCCCATTCCAAAACTATGGGATAATACTGCCTTTGGCTACACCACTCTGCTGGAATAACCTGTCAACCCTTTAAACTTTGGTTTTTGTTCCCATAGAGGTTCAGTAAATTAATTTGAAAATAGAGATGGGTTTGTCAGTCAAAAGGCAACAACACCTGTGCAAACCACTGAAGTGCAGCCTTCTGCTTCTGGATGTGGTCACCTGCCACCACGAGCTGGTCGAGGCCACCAGGTCAATTAACACAGGTCAGAAATCAGTAATAGTAGGAGTGTTCACTCCTAAACTAGAGCAATTTCAGATTAAGGCCCTAGAGGGGAAAGATTCCATGTACTCTTACAGCTGAGAGGCACCAACATGATCTCAGCTTCCACACCACACAAACACCAGGGGATCTGATCATGCAGGAACACGGTAGACAAGGGCAACCCTCAGCCTCTCCTTTCTCTTTGATCTTTGTCATGTATTGCCATGGGAGATGCTTGAATGAGCTCAGGTCTAACCACGGCTCAGCAAGAAAATGTTCCTGTTATCACTTGTGAGTTAAAACTGGGTTCCTCTCAACATTTTCCCTTTTGAGGTACAGTAATTGCTCTCCGATTAGGCAGGAAGCTGTACCAGCATTATTGCTTTAAAGGAGCCAATGTTATCAAAAAACAACACATCAGGGCCTGTCCTCACAGGAAGGGAATCATAAGTAATCAGCAGCACTATAATGCAATTGGCTGCTGGTCCCTCCACGCCGAAGGGACGGAGCACAGAAAAAAACACTTCAGAACTTTTTTTTTGGTAGCCAAAGTGTTTTAAAACCAACCCTGGTTTCTCTTTGCCTCCTTGTTTGGCTTCTCCAAACATTGCTGTGTTTCCTCAACAGAACGTAAAAAAACCCCTCAGCGCGTGCAAGGACAAAGAGCAGGGTCATTCCAACCAGTTTTGGAAACTGCTGCCATCCCTTCCCTGAGTGCTCCACAAGTTTGCACTGGGAAAACTGCCCTCAGTGGACGATGTTAGTTAAGGGGAAGAACTGCCCCAGTGTAGAAAAATGATGAAGATCCTTGGCTGACTCATTTCCTAATCACAGAATATGCCAAGGAAGGGACCCACAAGGATCATCAAGTCCAACACTTAGCCCTGCACAGGACCATGCCCAAGATTCACACCGTGTGGCTGAGAGTATCATCCAAACATTTCTTGAATTCTGTTTATTCCCTTTCAGGTTATCTTTCCTTCGAAGTTCTTTCTAAAATAGGTGTGCTCTCATGAGTGTAAATACCCTCAGGAGCAGTGGTGGCTGTGAAGTTGGTTCTTTTTAACCCTGTCCAAGTGGTCAGATAACTTAATTTCATCCATCAGGAGGTTCATCACTATTATTTCGCTGTTAGACTGGACCTACATCCACCCATCCATCCATCCATTCTTGAAGACACTCACCCACCTCTCAGTCCACACTATGTGCAGAGGGCTTACATCTGGATTATGTAGCAAGACCCAGCCTGAGCTCAGCAAGTTCTACAAAAGGGAACAGAAACACTTAATTTGGTTAATAATACAGAATCCAGCTGGAAGAGATAGTCAGGGAGCAGAGGATGGGGTGAAGAGAAGGCAGGTCAGAAAGGGGTTCCTGAATTGCTGGGACACAGGTGGGGACTTCCAGGTCCCACCCTGCTCACGTGGGTCTGGGGACAGGGGGTGGTGGTGAAGGACAAGCTGTGAAATCTGTAAAATTTGTGAAAACAAATTCTCCTGAAGGAGAATTTTAACAGCTCTTTCTGCTCAACTGAGTCTGCCCTCAGAACAAACCTCCTGACAATCCCTGATGGATCAGAAAAAGACTAAACAGAAAACAAAAAATTCTGTCAATAGGCCATTTGGGGATGTTCCAATATTTTGCTGTTTGGTGAGTTTAATCATGGGTAACAAAAAGGAAAGTACATGAGCCTTGAGCTGTCAGAGAAGAGGTTGGAAAATCAGATAGTGCAGGGGAGAAAGCTCCCAACGTTTTATGCTTATCATGTGTCCACAGAAATAGAAATATTTGCCCTTCCATCTCGGCTTTTCCTGTCTGCTTTTCCCCCTGTATTACCCATGGAAGTGCTCACTGCTTAACTGAGCCCCTGTTAGGAGCTTGGTGTCGGTACACAAAGGGTTGTGATCACTTCCCCCTGTCCCACATCCCCCACACAACCTCCCAGCCCCCCTGGCAGGAGCCTGGACTGCTCAGAGTTCACAGATAGAAAGTCTGAAGAGGCAAAGGTGGAACATCTGCTTTGCCAGGAGTCACGATTTCCCCATTTGGTCTGATCTAGGGGTCATGGTCTTGCAGAGCTCAGCAGAAGGATTTTACCTCCAGGGGTACTGCGAGGACTGAGCTGCTTTTACATCTCAGCTGCTCTCCCCAAAACGACTTTTGTCAGTTTGGTTGTTTGTTTTAGTGGTGATGTTTTTTAAACGAAAGCCTCTGTGCCCAGAAGGCACATAAAATAAGAGGCTTTTAAAAGCCAGAGGATAAATAAAACAGAACCTTGAATAAACAACAGGCTTTTGTCCTAATTTCCTGCCATTCCTTAATGGATGCTGATAAACTATCTGAATTTCTCAGTGTATTAATGCCACAATGACAGCAACACGAAACCCACAACCTCACAATAGCAATGATTTGACCAAATTGTTACCTTTTAGACAAGCAATTGTTTCATTCCAAGTGGTTTGTGGGCTATCATGGTCTTACCAGGCTGCTCCTTTTCCTACCCCATCACAGACCATTTCAGTGAGAGGCATTTATCAAGGGAAAGGGCTGCATTCACTCAAGGCTATTACATTTCATAGAAAAAAATATCTTGTTTGGTCAGGTAAGACCATGCACATAATGTTCCATTATTGATTTTCTATTCACCACTCTTACTAATGATGCTTATTTTCACCCTCACCATCCCGTGCGAGTGTGTCTGTAAAAGTTCCACAGCAGCTCCAGGTGTGTGTGTTGTGCTCCCCAGTGACTCCCAGCATGACCACCTTGCCTTTGTTCTTTCTGGCCATTCAATGCTCATGCTGGCCCATCCTGGATGACTGTGGCTAATTCTCCCCTTCACCCAGGTTTGTATGTTTATGTGTAAGGCGCAGGCTGCCCTGAGAAGCTGTGGCTGCCCCATCCCTGGAGGTGTCCAAGGCCAGGTTGGACTGGGCTTAGAGCAGCCTGGGATAGTGGAAGTTATCCCTGCCCATGGCAGGGAATGGAAAGAAATGAACTGTAAAGTCCTTTCCAACCCAAACCACTCTATGTATTATACATTATGCAGATCTGTGAGCACTAACACGTCAGCTGTGAGTGCTCGACAAACACCAAGAACTGTATTTAAGCACAAAATCTGCTCCTACAGAAGCCCCTTCCAGTATTTCACTGTAAATAACAAGGTGCCTTTTTACCACCTCAGTCCAGCGGGGATCAGAGCCTGAGCCTGGGATTTCTGCTTCCAGCAGCTTCAGTCCGTGAGTCCACTCACCCCATTTGTGCTCTCTGTGTACCAAGGGCAAGTCAAAACAGCCTGAACACCCACCCAAAGCTTTGTTTTGAGAACATTCTCAGGTCACGTCACGCCCAATTCATTTTTCTTTCTGAAGGTCTCAGAAACAAAACAGGCGATGCTCGATAACATAAACACACACCCCAAACACGGCCAGAAATAGGCAGAAAGCAAAACAAATTTACAGAAACATGCAAGTTTGGCCATGTCTAGACACAGACAAGCATTCATTTGATGTATGTAGGCACTTAACCTTTATTGCTTGGTGATGGGCTACATGGTGCAGAAATTGTTTCTTCTCTGTATCGACCCATTCACTGCTGTTTGTTTCAGGGCATGTCTAATTTTTACCAAAAGATGGTGATAATTTCCACCATCAGATTTAGTTTTGCTTCAGAAATAAGCAAAACATTAAAACAGGCCAATTCATAAAAATGTGCTACAAAATTTTGCATAAAATAACTGCACATCCAGGAACGAGAGCTGAGAATTCAATCATTTGTTATGGGAGGAGCAAATGAGCATCATCCTAATGAGCAGGAATACTTGTCCACCCACAGTTTTTTCTTAGAGGATTATTTTCTCATACTCAAGAAGAGAAGCCAGATCTTACACCACCAGAAGCTCAATGTCTGAGCATCCATGTGAGAATCAGGCAGGATATGGATTCAAGTACTGAAAAGGGTAGTGGGGGTTTCTTAGACTCTGATTTTAGAGAGAAAAGGCAGAAGAGCTGAGCTTCTGCAATGTAAGACAGGCTGAAAAAAGAGATTTTTAATTGATAATTAATAGACATTAATAGACATAGTTCCCAAAACCAAAAGAAATGGGAGTTGAACCTTTCCCTTCAAGTCACAAGCCTTTTTTCTTTCACCCCTACAATCACCCTGGACATCACATCATGCCCTCCATCCATCCTTGAGAGCTGACACAGCCTGGCACAGGAGCATGTCTGGGAGCACCAAACCTGGCTGTGTTATGCTGAACTCCCTCAGTTATAATGATTTGGAGAAAAATATTGTTCATGGGCTACATAAACAATTTTAATTGGCTCAGGTGCCCAAAATGTGCTTTTTTTGTTTGGCTGCCAAGGTTGCTTTCTCGCTTTCTAATTATGTTTTGCTTCAGCTTTCAGCAAAAACAGGAAATGAAGCATCCATTACTCCAATGACAACTTTTCAACAAGCCAGCATTTCAACATCCATTGTGTAACTTCCGATGCAGAGGCAGCGAGGAGCTAAGTGCCTTCAGAGCCACATATCCCCTCCTGCAAGGGCCTCGTCAGCCCCTCATGCTCTTAAATAACAGAACACAATGTTTGTGTGTCTGAAACAGGCCAGAGATGTTTGTGACTGCCCAAAGAATTCACCTTCAAAACACAAGAGTTCACAAATCCTGAAGAAAGCCATGTTCTTTTACAAAGTCATGGAGTGATGGGACAAGGCGGAATAGCTTCATGCTGACAGAGGGTGGTTTTACATTGGATATTAGGAAGAAATTCTTCCCTGTGAGGGTGGCGAGGCCCTGGCACAGGTTGCCCAGAGAAGCTGTGGCTGCCCCATCCCTGGAAGTGTCCAAGGACAGGCTGGATAGAACTCTGACCAGCCTGCTCCAGTGGAAGGTGTTCCTGTCCATTGCAGGGGATGGAACAAAATAGTCTTTAAGGTCCCTTCCAACCCAAACCAGTCTGTTATTCTGTGATTCCATGTGTTAGGCAGCTGTTGGCTTTATTGAGTCACCAGTCCAAGTCACTGGTTCATTTTCTTTTCATTTGCATTCAAACCAGTCTTTGTATCCTCAAGGAAAGTTGAAAAAATGTAATTGCAACTTCAAATTACCATCACCAAGGTCAGTGACCACTGAACTTGGTGCAACCAAAACATCTCCAAAGTGATTACAGATGTAGTTTTTCTTACCTAATCCCTCTGACACAAACATTGTGGATTTACTTGGGATGCCTGAGAATCATACTGGAGAGATTTTAGATACAGGTTAAATTATGGTGTCTCCTCCTTTAGATGAAAATATTTTGGTCCCAAGCCACAGCACCACCAGAAAAGGGTTGGACTGAGGAGCGTGTGCATTTTCCTTTTACATTTCTGTTTCTTTAGTGCTGATATTGATTCTAAGGTCTGATCTGTTGGAGGATTTTTAACAAGCCTTGTGAGTTAGGATTTTTCCCCCTCCCTGTCTTTCATGGTTTCAAAACACATTTCCCAAACCACCCACACTAGATGCTGTGTATCATTTCCCAGCTCATCTGTGGAGGAAAAGCTCTTCTTCCTCGTGTTCAGCCAGCTGAGCTGCACTTGGCAAAGCAAGCAATAGGTATATCCCACATCGTGGGGCTGAATGAGGATGCCCTTTAAATTACCTATAAAACCCTTTGATTCAAACTGCTGATGTTGCCATAGGCAATTTGCTAAGCTTATTGATCATCTTCTGTTTAAATTAAAGTTTGATGTCCTGGAACAGGCTATTCAGCACAGAGAGCTAATGGGATGGGATGAGATACAGGGAGCGAGGGAAACATGCACACGGGGGAAATGGATTGTGGTTAAAAAGAAAAAAAAGAGGGTTATATGCTGAATAGGTTCCATGGGTCAGTTAGCAATAAATATCATGGTGATAAAAGAGTCCAGTGTGGATATTGGAGGTGATGGTTTTCCTGTGTAATTAAAGGGAAACAGGCAGCTTGTTAGAAAATTGAAATTTCAGGGAAAGGAGCTGAAAAAGTGAGTGTTAAGATTTATTACAAGACTAGTGATTTCTGCCAGAAATTCAGGCTCCCCCAAGTTTTTGGCACAAGTTGGGTTGTGAGAGATGTGAGCCCATACAGGCAAGGCAAGCTGGGAGAGGTTGTCCCTGATACTTATGTGTCTGCCTCTCCATCTATCAGTCAGTCGTACAATCATTCACGCTCAAACCAAATAAAGCTTTGGAATGAATTAAAATCAGACTTTCATAAAGTACTCAGCAGGACAGAGGCTTTTTTCCCCCCATGAAAATAAAACTTGATATCATGATTTTTAGTCTAATTTTCAAACTTCTAAATATTTTCATTACACAACACCCCATTTGTCCTAATGTTACTGAAAGATATGCACTTGCAGTAGGAATATCGAGACGAATTCTATTCTATTACTGAAGTTGTAACTGAGAGCACAACTAAACTATTCTAACCAAGGCACTGAATTCTGCCCACACTGGTCTAGGAAGCAATTTGATATCCCCCAAAGTTTCTTAAAGCTGAAATAGTATTGGTAAATAGTTTTGTCCTATGTTTGTGAGAAACCTGGTCTAGTGGAAGGTGTCCCTGCCCATGGCAGGGGATTGGAAAGAGATGAGCCAAACCATTCCATGATTCTATGAACATCTCCTCAAGAAAAGCTGACTTTAGAGGTCATCTAGTCCACCCCCCTGCCATGGGCAGGGACACCTTCCACTATCCCAGGTTGATCCAATCCCTGTCCAGCCTGACCTTCAACACTTCCAGGGGTGGCGCAGCCGCAGCTTCTCTGGGCAACCTGTGCCAGGGCCTCATCAGCCTCACATAGGAGACTTTCTTCCCAATATCCAGTTTAAACCCACCCTCTGTCAGTGGGAAGCCATTCCTCCTTGTCCTGTCACTCCAGACCCTCTCCAGCTCTCCTGTAGAGCCTTTCTGGAACTAAGCCCTCACTTGCCCCACACCTACAATATCCCTTCTGTGGAAACACAGCAGTGAGGTTTAAATCAGAAACCTTTTTTTTTTTTTTGCTGCAAGAGTGAGACAAACCAAGGGGCAAGTCTTTCCCCCAGTTTCTGATCCAGGCCCAAGAAGCTGCAGTGGCCCAAGCCCAGGCTCGGCCATCAAACCCTCGGAGCTGAGGCGGGACCCAGCGGGCCATGGTGCCTGGGAGGAGCTATCACAGGAAACCATCTGTGCACAGGCAGCTTTGCAGGAAACCCAGCCAGCCCAGCACCCATTTTTTATTATTATTTCCCTCCCCTGACAGTTTTCTCCTTGACACTTTCCCGGCATGGCACCAGGGAGGAAGCGAGTTGTCAATTGAAAATCATCACTCGTTATTAGCAGTGGAATGCAAAGTACTTTAGTTAAGAGCCAATGAGTATTTATTGGGCATTTATTTCCTGTAGGCACAGTTAACAGGAAATCTATTTGAAATAGGAATAATTAGAAGAGTACTGTGGGTGCTTTTAGAATTCCAGAAACATTTAGCTTGGAAAAGACCTTTAAGTTCATCAAGACCAACTGTCCAAGTTTTCCTGAGAAGGGTAACTTTTGTCTGGCCAGAAATTCACGCTCAGCATTTTGATGTATTCCCAAAAACACAGAAGGGTTTGAAATACAAAAACAGAAAAAAATCAATTAGTGGACAAAGCCTGATAGAAACATTAAATGAGTCACAGAAAAGCAATAGTTGCAGAACGTACCTGTAGGATCCCAGTGGACTATCTACTAAAAAAACAAAGCCAATCCCACTTTCCAAATTAAGGTTATATATTCTCCATGGCTAAGTAATGACTGAAATAGTCATTAATTCTACAGATATGTCCATTAATTCTAAAAACGCCACAGGGCGGTAGGAAGAAAATACAGAAAATGTTGCTGAGATTGCAAACAATCATATTGTCACTGCAATGTCAGGGCAGTTATCCCATTTGGAAAATATTTTTCCTCTGCCCAGGCCACTGGTTATGTAATTATTACAGCTTCTATTATGTAAAATATCCAAAATACTTTCAAAATAGTCCCTGAACAATTCCGGAATTGAAACTGTAAATCTATAAGACAAATCTAAAATCTAAAAAAAAAAAAGTAAATAAAGTTTATCATTTTAACATAGACAATGTTATTTTAAGAGTCTGGTGATTCTATCTGTGCTATCTTTAAAGACAGATCACAATTCAGCCTTTCCTCAAACATAGAGTAAGTTTAAATGATGTGATTTCTGCCATACTCTACTGTGGGGAAGACCACTGGATTTTGTTTCACTCGAGGAAGTCAGCAAGAAACTCCTCCAGAAAATGCTCCAGACCAGGCTGCCCAGGGCTGGATTCCCCATCCCAGGGGGATCTAAAAGCTGTGCAGATGTGGCACTTGAGGACATGTTTTAGTGGTGGGCTTGGAAGTACTGGGGGAACAGTCTTAGAGGGTTTTTCCAACCTAAACAATTCCACGATTCTATGCTGAAGGTCCAAGCTATGGTTACACAATCAGTATTTTGCTGGGAGGGTGTAACAGAGCAGGCAAATATTCCCTATTAAGGTCTGTGCTAAGTTTCCTACTCAGCAGGTAGTAAGGAAAATAGGAAATCAGACCTCAGGAAGGCAGAGGAGAAGTCTCTGAGTCTGAAGGAGAATCTCCCAAAGCAGAAATCCCTGCAGTAAACAGAGAATGTTGGGGACTGTCCTGCCCTGCAGCCCTGCAGCTGCAGAATAACCCGGCTGCAGGGGAGAGGGAGGGGGGCAGAAATTGTGCAAGAAGCTCAATCGGCGCTGAAATGAGGAAGGAAATAATGTGTTAAATGATTTAATTCTCTAAGTTCTCTTTGTTCCTTACAGATAGACCCAGAATCGGAGCTGATTACAGTGCCTTGTTTTGATTAACAGAGGGAGATCTGAGACAGAGACATTTCTATCAGTTTCAAAGAGTTGCCACATCTTGTATTTCATTTTCACAGCGGGGTCATGAATTCAAAGAACATTTATCTTTCATTCTTTATAGCTAAAAAATGATTCTCAACGATGCTAGTTTAATGCTAGTCAACTCCACTGACCTTACATGTCCTATACTTCCGTGGAATTACTCCAGATTTACACCAGTGGAAGTAGGTAGACTTTATCTGATGCTAAATGAATTTTTGGGCTTTGAATACTCTGCACATTCTTATTCCTCCTCACGGGGAATTTGATGCAATTTAAGGGTGATCAATTTTTTTCATTGTTTCAGCTCTGTGTATTCTAGCAGTCAGGTTTACTGTGTAATGCAGCCAGAATTTGGAAGCTAATGGGCAAAGTGCAGCCTCAGCTGCAGCCTGGGATGCTGTAGAGATCTGGTCCCCCCCTGAGACCATCACTCCTGCCAGCACCTGACAAATCCGAGCTCCCCTGTTCCACTGCAGGAGATTAAAGCAACATTTCTTTTGTACTGCACAGTAATCTTTATGTTTGGTGGTAAAGTTAATGTACAGGTTTGTCATTCAAGCCATTTCCCATCGAAGAGCCTTCAGAGCACAACGAGGGTCTGTTGTTACCAGCCCAGAGCAGCTCTGAGCCAGCAAACTGGAGGTGAAAGCAGAGGATGTGTGGAGCAGAGAGTGACCACCATACCTGTCACTGCTAAATGAATCATTAAAATTCCTGATGCAACTGTTGTAATTACTGGAAAGGACTTCCACTCCCCCAGATCTCTAATTCTCAGGAATTGCAACGCTCTCAAGGCTTGGTGAAAAGGGAAACAGGGAGAAATGTATATTAGACCACTCGATTCTTTAGTGCATGTATTCCTTTTCACAAGGAACGGAGACAGGCTCACAGAGCCAATTAGCTGTTCCACACACACATCCTTTGGGAAGGGGAATTAGCTTCTGGCCAGCACACAGCTGCTGGGTAACACAAAGAAGAGACTCCTTTAATCTTCAGCAGCAGCATAGCAGTGTCCAGGCTTGTCAGAAGCTGCAGGAGGAGTGATGGCCGTGCTGCTGACAGCCTTCTAATTGGGTAGTAGAAAGCAGCTCTAAAGGATGTGTTTGTGCCAACAAGTGTGGCTTGACATCAAGAGAGATCTGCTGAGGAGCAGGAGGGGGAGTGTGGCAGTGCTGGATGTGGTCCGAGCCCAGAAGGGCTTGGGTCTCACAAGCAGCAGAGCTCGGTGGTGCTGAGGTTGTCTGTGGTGGTGGGAAGCTACAGCAAGGAAGACACAGTGTGAGTGGAAGCAGAAGGAACCAGAAGCTGTTGACCTGGCCCTGCTCTGCTCTGTGTCCTTGAGCTGAGAGATTGCCTAGAATCACAGAATCCTGGAAAGGTTAGGGTTGGAAGGGAACTTAAAGATCATCTTGCTCCACTTCCCCTGCCAGAGAAGATGGAGATGCAAGAGCCACAAGCACTGGAAACCATATGCCCTTCACGTTCTCTCATTCCATACCATGTAGCCACCAGTGCTCCCAACGTTCCCTGCTGCACTGTTGGGATCCAGCAACCTAGGTCCTCTGGGATCCAGCAATCCAGATCTTCCAGGAGCAGTCCTCGCTTCTCCAAGGACACTGCAAAGCAGCAGCAGAGCTGACAGAAACTTCGCACTGAAAAACACAGGCAACTGCATAATACTGCTTTCACTTAAATATGAACAGGAGATGCTGAATAATTCCACCCTGAGCCCTCCATGGAGGGCTGGCTGATACCTCTGTGGTAGGAGTAGGCGCCTCACCTACCTGTCACTGTGCTCAGGTAACTCTACAGCTGAGTCAGAGGGGAGCTGAAACCACAAATTAATATGAGAGCGCTCAGCCGCTGTGGTTGCGGAACTAAAGGCCTGCTCACAATATAAATAAAGGCTGAAGAACATGCTGCCTAAATATTTCTGGGAGAAGACTGTAGCACAGGCAGGATGAGAGGCACCTGGCCTCAGGTGCAGGTTCTGGCTGGGGCAGAAAATGGAGGAAAGCATTTCCAGGCTTTGTTATTATTCCCTATGACCAGGAAGAGAAGCTGCAGCTTCCTGGTGGTAATCTGGGTTGTGACATCAGTCGAAAGGTCCCCAAAGGGGCTAAGAAACTAAAAGGGAGAGCTCCAGGGAAGGGTGCACTCCAGAGCAAAATGTCTGCTTTTCTTCTTTGGGGCTTATTTTCCCCTGAGAGTGGCCCCGATTTTGCTTCCTGTGGCACTGGATCCATACAGAGCTTCTGTTGGGAACAGCAGTGCATGGTGATGACCAGGTGGGGTGGGACAGTGAGGAATTCTCTATCAGCAAACCTCTCAGCATCTTATCTCTCCTTCTTTGGAACACACCTGACTTCTCCACATCCTGCCAGAGCAAGGAGATGGTTCTGCCTTCTGCTGTGCAGGTGCTCCAGACGTGAGCCAGGTGCTCCAGAGCCGTGGCTGGTGCAGAGAGAGAGGAGGCAGGACAAGGGACAGCAGATTCCCCATGGATCACAGACTGCAGCCCCATAAATGTGTAAGGATTGCACCAGGATAACTCCAACCCTCATGGACAAGGCCACAAAAACTATGTGTTTTAAAAATGTGTCAGCTGACACGTTTTTATTCAGCTGATGAATCCTCCAACAAAGAGAGGTGTTTGATAGGGCCGCTGTGAAGAGAAGTAGTAACAGCATGGAAAGACACCAGTTGTGCTGGAACCAAGGCTGTTTTCTCATTGAAATGACACTTCCCCACAGACTTGCATGCATGGGGAGAAAGCCAGAAAACTCATACCCACAGCACTCAGAGCCAGCTAATAATTTGGTCAGCAGTGGAGTGCAGCATGTTTTACTAACATCTGCAGGAACTGGAAATTTACCCATCCAATTTTCTCCTCTGCCCCAGCCACAAAGGGAGACCACTCCAATTATTTCTCAGACAGAATTAAGGCTGATGTTTACCATTATCTCCCTGGTAACCCTCTCCTCATGACTACATTATGCAACATAATTGTAAAGCTTCCTCAGCTCACTGGGGTTGTTATTAAATGCACTCTGCTGGGTTTTTTTTCCCAAGGTCAAGGTTAGTAATTAGGTGGCTGCTATGCCTGGGACAGAGCCTTGTTAGGTAGGAAAAAAATGAGAAGCAATTTATAGGATGCATTAGACATTCCCAAGTGATGAACTTCCAGTGGAGCATCAGAAGACCTGCTGAAGGTGAGCCAGTGAAGGGGGTGAATTAGGAAATGTGAAGCGGTCCAGCACTAAGTCTACGGATGAAGCTTGGACAGACTCCAGGATGAAGTGTGTCAGATGAATTTCGATAGGGAGTGTGGGAAAACGAGGGGTAAAATTTGAAGCTTGAGCTTCTGAAGCAAAGAGGTGAATGTGGCTCCTCTATGCTGCAGTTTTAAGCTGAGCTGGTGTAACAATAGTGAAATTAGCTGCTTGTTTTATTTCTGGCTGTTTTTTTCCAAAGGCCCACATGAAGTGCATCACACTATTGTGCGAGGCAGGGATTAGGATTAGGGTTAGGGTTAGGATGAGTGAGATGGTCTTTAAGTCCCTTCCAAACCAAACCATTCCAAGATTCCATGGTTATCCAGTCCCCAGGCCGTGTATTTTGGGGGGTTTGCCTGTGCAATGTGATGGCACAGCCACTCAGTCTCACTTTTTCCGTGGTCAATGTGAACTAGGTGACACCACACTTCCTTGTTAGATCCACCTCCTAATGTATTTAATTAGAGAAGATTGTTTTATTGCCTGTTGGAGCCCCAGAAGGAATTAAAAGCAGAAATAACAACATTACACAGGGGAACAAGAGGACTGCTGGGCTCCTGGAATGATGTCAAACTTCCTGGTACTATTGCTGGTTAGTGCCAAGGCTTCTGCATCTACCTAGTGACTCTCTAAGGTGACATTGTGAAGGAGTGTGTTGGCTGGAGCCAGTGGTAACCTGGAAAAACTACTTTTGTTTGGGAAACAGCTTGGAAAGCAGCAAAAGATGAAACTAGATAATACATAAACACATAAATATCCATACACATATGTGCATATGTATATATACACAGGGGAGCCTGAGGTATGTAGTTGTCTATGACTCCCTCTGAAATTATCCCTGAGGGAATTGCTTTCCCAGTCATTGCTTATTTTCTAAACTCAAAAAGTATTTTGGGGTCCAACTCAAAGCCCATTTCGGTTCAGATGTGTGTCTCCTCTGCCATGAATCGCTTGGGATGAGATATTTAATACCAAAGTCCAAACTATGGCCAGTGCCCTACTGGGGTCATTCTCATGCATTGGCAAAGGACAGAGTATTTACCATGGAAAAAGGGGAAACTGCTTGAAAGGACTGTGCTGTAGAGCAGGAGCCTTATGAAAACCGTGACAGGGTAATTGGATCTGGCTTGTGTGCAAGGCAGCAAGGGCTTGATGGCAGCAAGAGAAATCAATAAAAGAAGAGAGAGGAAATGGGAAGGGGGAACCTTTCACACTTTTACAGTGAAACATCCCTTCATCTGACTGCCTGCAACTTATTTTTCATCATCCCTGATGTGATCTGCAGTTGGAGATTTCTCTCAGCTATAAACACAGTGCTGGGCTGGCTGGGTTTTTTTTCTGATCTTTGTTGCCTGTGGAAGAAAATAAGGCAAAACAAAACAGAACTTTGTAACTGTTCAAACCTCCTTATGCACCAGCATTCTTATCTAACGTCTGGACCTCACAGTCCCAGGGCAAACCTCACCCTGAGTGTGGTTTTTATTGTTCTGGTTTGTTTTCTTCCAGTTCAAAGGAAAGGTTAAGCCCCAAAAGGAGAAGTGTGCCCTTGGTCAGGAGTCTGTAAGTTCTCTGAGTCACTACTTTATGAAAAGCCTCCCCAGTGTGTTCAAGTTAGTGCATGTGGTCATCCCTCAAGGACAGCTCCTTATCCTTGCTATCCACCTCTGTCCCTAGGGAGGTTAGAAAATGTGCTAATTAGGAAAATGGTGATGAGTTTTTGATAAGAAAAAAATCAACAAAATCAAAAAAGCACTTGTGGAGAGCACACAGGCCAGACCAGAGCTTACTGGCTAAAAAAGAAATTGAAAAAAGAAAAACTAAAATTACATAAAAAGGGAATAAATACATATTTTTTTTGCCTTTGAATTACGTAGTGCCTTTTGTGCCATTAATATGACATAATGGTGAAATGGGTAATGCATTGGATTGATTTTCCAGTGGCACAGTCAAATGTCCTGGTTTATATTCATAGAATCATGGAATCACAGAATGTTTTAAGTTGGAAAAGGACCTTAAAGATCACCTAGTTCCAACCCTCAAATTCCTCCTCAAATATTCTGCATTCTTTAGCAGAGACCAAGATCACAACTCATTCTACAGTGTCAAAGTTGTGCTTAAAAAACCCAAACCAACCCCAAATGTTAATTTCTTCAGAGTTTCATCCAAAGGGCTGCTGTGCCAAGGCTCCAGTTCAGTGTGCAGTGGGAAAGAGGAGGGTTCTTGCAAATAGGTGAATTGAGGATTGGAATGGAGCAGTGAATATTCAAACACCAAATGATGGGGCAGCAGCAGAACACAGCCCAAATTACAGAAATCCTTATTCTTTTTTGCCACCTTTCATGTTAATCGTTCACCTTTAGTCACGGTCCTGACTTTTCTCTCCCTCAGAAAGCATTAACAGAAAATCTAGGCCACCATCACTGAGATTTAATTCTTCTGTCTATGCAGAGACTTCAATCTTCATAAACTGCATTTTTAGGCAACCAGCATTACTGGTTATTGAGGGCAGCAAAGTTAATCTTACTGAACACAGACTTCTCTAAATGAGGCTGACCTGAAATACCTCAATAATATCCATAAGCTATAGGGGAAGTAAAGCTGGGATATGCCAAAGAAATAAAGGTAGGAGCAACCTGAGACTGGGTGGTGATGATGATGAGCTATTTCTCTAGATGACACCTCTCATAGAAATAATGCAGGTTTACATGAAATGTTCTTGTTGAGAAACATCCAGCTGACTTACTGGAGGTACTTTATTCCACTAAATGCTAAATATAGTTTCTAACAGCAGATTTGGCCTCAGCCATGCTCCAATAATTAGTCTATAGCGTGATCTTTATTAATAAAAGTTAATTGAAACCAAAACTCATCCCTCAGGATTTTCAATCAATGAATACACACACACACAAAAAAAAAGCCACATTAAAAAGCACTGGAAAATTCAGCTTCACAGAGAAAGGGACAATGGAAAGAAAAGCCCTCACTAAAAATAGTGCAAGTCTTTTTGTCCCTGGGCAGGAAATGTCGGCACCACCAATTCTAGCACTGAATAATGCTTTGTCTTTGGGAACGTTATTCATCAGGAGGCAAAAGTAAATCAACAGCCATTTCTGCTGAGGAGAGTAAACATTTGCAGATGGGAAAATTGAGGCAAAGAGGTATTAGGGGACTTGCTCAAGGTGAAAAAAAGAAGTTGCTCCTGATTACTGGTCATCTGGTCTCAGTTGGAACTGCCAAATTTCACTGTCTAAATTAAGAGTTTATTATATGTAAACCCAACAAATGCAAATGGAGTTGTCCCAAAAACGTGTAAGTTTTTGTTCCTCAGAAGTATTAGAAGGTGCAGCTGTTGGTCAGCATTGTGCTGGGCGTTTTGCTGAAAATCCATCTCCTTTTTTTCACTTTTGCTCATGACTTTGCCTGGTGTCTCTCCTTCGTAGGACTGAGAGAAAACAAGAAATAATCCCACAATTTTGATTAGAATTATTTTAGATGAGGAGACAAGGTGGTGCTTGCAGGCCCTTGAATTGATCACAGCACTATCAGGAGTTCTGTGCTTGAAGATCTGACTTGCTCTAGGAAAACTGGTTCTGGATCTGCCTGAAAAATTAAAACACATACAAATTGTCCTCTTCAGCTTCTATATTTCAAGATGCTCCACTGTTTTTTATACAGAAAAATTTCTGTAAGAGAAAGGACTCATCTGACAAAGCAGAGAATGTTCCTGGTCTCTCCAGCAATGCATGTGCTCAACTATCAATATGAGAAATATCCCATTATCTGCCAGACCTGAGGTGGTCTGACCAAAGCAAGAACCCTAAAAATTGGGGGTTTTCCAATAATCACTGGCCACTGTGTACTATAAATCCCTGATTTTCTGTTATTTTTTCTAAGGAATTAAATAATTCCTTATGTGCCAATGTTGATGTTTTCATCCCTCATCAAAACTTCTGAAGCAGCTGATCTCTTTTAGATATGCAAAGGGGCAGATCTCTTAAATACATTAATTTCCTGTGAATTTTGGAAAAATAAATAGAAGGGAGGCAGCAGGCCAGTATGTCTGTAGTCTGTGCCCAGCTTCTGAAACCAGAACATTTAGTGGCATTATGGAATTGTTCACATTATTCTATCAGGAGTTATTCAGGATATGAATACTCCAATCATCGGGGAAATTTTGCCTCAGAGTTTATACTTTATTAAACCTTGAGACACAGAAGAGGAGATACCAAGCTCATAGAAATGTCTTTGTTCTTTCTTATGTCTTCATTCATTTGATGTCCTTATGGATGTTTTTAAGACACCTTTAAGTTAAATTTCTGATACTTTAAAACCAAGTAAAGTTCCTGGCAGATTTTTTGAGGGGGGAGAGTGTCTTGTATTAGTTTAATTATTCAGTCTTTTGTAAAGATTTACATTTTACTGTCCTGATCACGGGGTAAATACACTAGAAATTAACTAGTCATCATATTATTCAGGCCTGTCTGCGAAAACCTAACAAAAGAGCCTTTTCCTTTAACAGAAGTAAGAGTGACTGTCATGCTGTAATAGCTTAAAATACATTGGAGATAATGTGTTTAAAGAATACGAAAGATGTGTTCTAATGACCAGTGATGGCTCTAAAGTATTGCAAGAGCTTGGTTCAAAGCCCCTTGAAAGGAATAACAGTCCTTCTGCTGACATTACTAATCTTTGAATCAGGCTCATTAATGTATTGCAGATATTATATCCCCAGCTGCCAAAAAGCTGCAAAAAAAGAGAATCTAGTCATAAAAATAGACATCAAATACATTTCTCTTCTGGGAATTAATATAGAAGCGAAGTGTTTCTGCTGCTGCTCCCCACTGCTTTATTACAGGCGTTTTCTTACTGGTTTTAAAGGAATTAACCGGGCCAGCAGTTCATCTCATGCAGAACTCTGACTCCAGCAAGGGCCGGTATCTAATGCCACAGAGACTGGGAAAGGCCCGGGTTGCTGTAATAGTTTTCACTCCGGCGCTGTAAATCAGTCCTTTCCGGGATGTGCTGTGCTGTGCTGATGGAGAGGAGGAAGGGTGGGAGGGAAAACAGAGATATTCAGGCACGACTTTCCCATCTTTAGCTTCTCTGTGATTAATTACAGATCGATACTTCGTACTCGCCGGCTTTTATAGCTCATTAACATCAAACGGCGACGGGGTATAAATTTGTTACATCGCTTGCCAAGAACTTGGGGGATGGCTGGGAGCAAGTACCCGCAAATGTTCACTCGGGGGTATAAATGAGACACGACTGAGTTGAGCAATTTGAACTCTTAAGTGGAAAAATAATGCTCGAGATCTTTACCTGTGGATCTCAAAGTGCCGTCCAAACACATGTGTGCGTGTGGGCATGTGCATATCCGTGGAAGAGAAGGAGAGGGCGAGGAGAGGGATGGTGAGTGTCGCTCTGGTCCTGTGTGGAGAAGCTGAGAAGGCGTCAGAACACGGAGCCAGGCGCTTTTTTTTCCCAGCCCTTGGGGTGATTTTTCATGTTTGCCCACCGAGCCAGCGTTAGTAAAGGAATAATAACGGGAGAACACCTGGCTCCGGGGAGCCCCGCTCTGTCCCTTTAAGGAACCCAGCGAGCCGTGATGCTGCTGCTGCTCGCACCGCCGAACCCCCAGGAGTGCAGTTAAAAGAAACGGGCAGCTGTCTCTTTAAGTGTGATTTCCTTCTATTGTATTTGAATCGTGATCAGGAAAAAGGAAATGAAACCAGAGACCCGGGGGCTGAGCCACGGAGTAATAACCCCCGCGGGGATGCGGCCCCGGCCGCTCGCAGCCCTCCCGCGCGGCCGCGGGGCGAGCGCGGAGCCGCCCG
>VXBA01004847.1:1233446-1247454 GCA_013399895.1 Serilophus lunatus | reverse complement strand
CCCGCCCCGCTCTCCATCCTCCCCCGGAGGCTCCCGGTGTCCCCCGTCCTCCCCGACGGAGCCGCCGCCGGCATTGTGTGCCTGGCAGCCACCGAAGGGTTCGGCACCAGCCGCCGCCGCTCCGTTCTCCCCTTTCCCCGCGCTGGAACCGCACGGGGCACCGGCGGCCGGGGGGGCTGGCGGTGTGCGGGAGACTGGGGAGAGCCCCCAAGTTGTGGGAAGGAGCAGCCGGGAGCAGAGAAGCGCAAACCTCCCGGGGGCACGGCACGTCCCACCCCGCTATGCTGAGGATGCTCGGGAAGAGGGAGAGCATCCCGCTTCCCAAGCCTGAAGGTTTTCCATCCCCAGGGACCCTCTCTGCCCCATCCGTGATCTGCCCCAGTCGCTGCAGCCCATCAGTGGAAGGTCAGGGCTGTTATCTGCGGGTGCCCAACTTCCACGTTTCCAACTTTCAAGAGCTCGTAGGAACTGCTTTGATGGAGGCTGGGTGTTCTGCTAAGGGCATGTAGAAAGACTTGATGGACGAGATGTAGCAGATGAGAATTTCCCTCCCCGGGTTTCCCTCTCAGGGAAGGGAGGATCGGTTCCCGTGCCCTGATTCAGGCTTTCAGGCTGTCCTCCCGCTGTCCCGTCCCTCCTGCACACCTGGGGACGGGACCTCAGCACAGAGCCAGGGGCACTTCAGCCCTGCACTTGCTAATAAGTGCACGTAGGAATCGTGATAAGAGGGAAGGAAAGGAAAAAAATAAAATTATAAAATCTCCATTTCCAGATAACGCTTAAAACATCGCTCTTAGTAAATTGAGTCATTCGTGGTTTGTTTCCTGTGAGATACTAAAAATGCCATTGCTTGAAGCCCAAACACATGGGAACTGCTGCTTCTGGGGATTAAATCACTTCATTCCGTGTCACATCTGATGTTTTACATGGTGCATTTTCTCTTCTTTTATGCTGTTTTTTTAAGAAACACTAATCCAAGTTCCTAATGATGTCCAGCTTTCAACTGCAAACTTTTTGAATCTTTATTTATTTACCTGCCCTTGTGTTCTGGTGATTTAAGTGCTGGCTTAGGAATCACTTGTGGACATCAAAAAGCTAATGGGTAAACCAGGGATGCTGTTCTGCATAAACATCCGTGGGCTGTTCTGGCATTTAGGGCCGTCTGAGAAACCTGGAATGGGATTCCCGAACACCCCTCAGATGGAATATTTTGTGGTACATCTGAAGTTTCAAATAATGGATAATAAAGGATAATGATGTGTGTTTTCCCATTGGAAGGCTCTCAGAAGTTGTCAGAGCGGAGTCTGTGAGTGAGGAAAGGGAGTAATAGGGCTCAAAAGGATAAATTTGGAAAAACTGGGGGCTAATCATGAGTTCCCCATGATTTTAATGAAAACTCACAGGATGGAGAGGTGGCAGGAGAGGGATGTTACCACAAAATTTGCAAGGCACAGCAACTTAAACTTAGAAAAGTGGAAACCAGAGCAGAATATAACCAGGTAATATCTCAGGGCTCAGCTTGCCTAAATAAAAACTGCAGGATCACTTTCTCAGCCCAAAAGTTCTTGGCCAAAGGTCGTTCCTCCCTGCTGAAGAAAGTCATTTTTGCCCAGAAAACTGCTGATCCAGTAAATAAGCAGGAGTAATATAATTTTTTCCTGTTGCCTGCTGGAAACTGGGAGCAGCCAGCTTCTTCTTCATCACTGTAAGTCTCCTCTGCCCCCACCAGCCCAAGGGAGGACAGACTAGTGACAGAAACAAATTGCTGAGGGACTTTGTGTTAGAGCAAGAAACCAATAACATGAAAAAATTTAGGGGTCCACTCTACTTCCCACAGGTTTCAAATTAACCAAATGCTTAAAGGATGGATCCAATAGATTGTTTAGCGACTTCCCTGGGGGTTTGAGTGAAGCCAAAACCTTGCAGAACTGAGGTCAGGCACTTTGTTTTCAATTTTTTTGTTGTTGTTTTCTTTTTTTCTTAACATGTAAAATTACCTAGAAAGATAAAGAAGAGAATTCCTTGAGAAAGTAGCTTTGAAGAAAATTCTTGTTTTATCTCCAGGTATTACCAGAACCATCCCAGATTTCTGAGCCTTTTTTTTAAAAAAGGAACAGCATAAGGCGTAACATCGTAATAAAGATTTGTGTGTCTGATGTGTAAATCCCAAGTAACTGTTTGAGCTATGTTGGCACAGCCTCATCCTGGGAGACTCGTGTCCTTAGCTAAGGGAAAAAAGAAGTGCTGCAGTAACATGAGGTCAAATTCTGGCTCTGTTAAAATCAGCAGAGAAACCAGCTGGGCAACAGTCTCATCTGCTGTGCTTATTCATTTCATGCTGTTCATCCTCAGACTTAAGACTTCAGATTTACATTTCCCAACGGAAAGTGTAAAATCCCTCAGGTGCCTTTTTTAGTCCTTTAGCTGTTGGTGAGACAGACTATAAACGAGGATATAATCCCTGTTCTGCCTTGTCCAGTCTTGTGTTTTGTTTCGCTTTTCTTTCTCCTCACATGGATGCCCCGAGAGTCGATTTTCCTCCTCCAGTGATCCTCTTGTTCCCTCAGGGAGCCAGTGGATGAAGTCCTGCAGATCCCCCCGTCGCTGCTGACATGTGGTGGGTGCCAGCAGAACATCGGGGACCGGTATTTCCTGAAGGCCATCGACCAGTACTGGCACGAGGACTGTCTCAGCTGCGACCTGTGTGGCTGCAGGCTGGGGGAGGTGGGGAGACGCCTCTACTACAAACTGGGCAGGAAGCTCTGCAGGAGGGACTATCTCAGGTACGCAACGCACTCTCTTACGCCCTCGACCCCCTCCTTCCCATCATTTCAGCTTTGCTGGAAGTCATTTAATGACTGCAGTGAGGTGTAAGGGGTTGATTTTTAACTCCTCCGAAAGCCTGGCAGCAGCCATGGGTGTTACACAGCTCAGGTTTGCAATATGGGCTCATGTCATGTCATGGAATCCCAGAATGGTTTGAGTTGGAAGGGACCGTAAAGCTCATCTCATTCCAAAGCCCTGCCATGGGCAGGGACACCTCCCACTATCTCAAGTTGCTCCAAGCCCTGTCCAACCTGGCTTTAGACACTTCCAGGGATGGGGCAGCCACAGTTCTCTGGGCAACCTGTGTCAGGGCCTCACCACCCTCACAGGGAAGAATTTCTTCCCAGTATCCAATCTAACCCTCTTGTCAGGGGGAAGCCATTCCCCCTTGTCCTCTCACTCTAGACCCTTGTCCAGATTCCCTCTCCAGCTCTCTTGGAGCCTCTTTAGGCACTGGAAGGGGCTCTCAGGTCTCCCTGGAGCCTTCTCTTCTCCAGGCTGAACGCCCTTAGCTCTCCCAGCTCGTCTTCATATTTTTGGAGTTCATGTGCAGATGCTTTATGGTATTGCTGGGATTCTTCAGTAAGTTACAGATAAATCTAGAGGTTATCTGTGTTGGTCAGATAAACAACTTCAAATTGTTTATAGTTCAATCTCTCGAGAAAAAACTGCAGCCTTTTTAATGGAAATTAAAGCATTGCTACATGTTGTGGACAAACCAGAATTATTTGATAATGTGAAGAATATAGTTTGAAATCCTTAGACCTTGGGTTTGTTGGCATCTCATGGTCTCACCCCGTAGCTCCAGGTGAACCCCACAGGGTCAGTGTTGTTATGGGTATTTTCTTTAGTAACTCTGCCTGTCTGGTTTTGCCAAAATTTGTAAGTAGAAGGATTAATTGGAGATTAAGATATTTCACAAAAATTGGTATCAAAGGATGTTTACATTCTTGATTACAATTAAAGTGTGTTGGTGTTTGCTGTGCTGGTTGTGTTCCACTTCTTCTAATGGTTTCCTGACGTGTCAAGAGGTTTGTGGAACACAATAATGATATTTAATGGTATTTTCCCAGCTATTTTACTGAAGCCTAATTTACCTGCCAATGAAAACTAAACCAAAATCTCGGTGGACTCCCTAATTATGCTGTCCCTGAGCTTTGCTGGTGGGAATTTTGCTAAAAAGCAGTGATCTGGTGTTAATTACACTTCCAAAATACTTTTCATCTGAAAATGGAAGCAACAGGAAGTATAGCAATACAATGAATGTATTTTCTTGCAGTGAAATTTGTCGTTTATTTAATAATGCAACAGATAATATCTTCCCTCATTAATGAAAAATTTGGCAACCTTTGCGCAACCTTAGCGTTACTTTCGTTGGGCAGAAGTAAACACTGACATCTCCTGGTAGATGAGAGAAATCACATTCTTTCCCTTTGCTCCTTTCCGTGAACTACAAAGCAAACAAAGCTGAACACAGGCGACATTTATCAATGGAAAGGTAATTCTTGTTGATCACAGAAGTGGAATTGTTACCAGGGCACAACTTTGTGCAGTGTCCTGGGGAGGCTTTGCTCCTCCTGAAGCTGCTCAGCAAGGTCATTGATCAGAGAAGTCAATTCTATTGATACATATGAGTAGATTTAGGCTGGATATTGGGAAGGAATTCTTCCCTGTGAGGGTGGGGAGGCCCTGGGCACACAGGTTGCCCAGAGAAGCTGTGGCTGCCCCATCCCTGGAAGTGTTGAAGGTCAGGTTGGACAAGTCTTGGAACAACCTGAGACAGTGGTAGGTGTCCCTGCCCATGGCAGGGGGGGTTGGAACTGGATGGTCTTTATGACCCTTTCCAACCCAAACCATCCTATGCTTCTATGATAATGAAAACAGGTGGTGGTGATCTTGGATTTTCTGCTTCAGTTTTTGGCGTTGCAAGGCTTCCAGTTCTGCTCAGCAGCTTTCCCTGTGACCTCTCTCTAACTCAGCACTCCTGTGACTATTGGATCAGGGCCCTGGTGTTGTGCCCTTGTTTTGATTTGCATTTCCCCAGCTCCCCAGCAAAGGATCTCTGCTCACCTCTCTGCAATGTTGTTCCAGGCTCTTTGGCCAAGACGGGCTTTGCGCCTCCTGTGACAAGAGAATCCGGGCCTACGAGATGACCATGAGAGTGAAGGACAAAGTGTATCACCTGGAATGCTTCAAATGTGCTGCCTGCCAGAAACATTTCTGTGTTGGGGACAGATACCTCCTCATCAACTCGGACATAGTGTGTGAACAGGACATCTACGAGTGGACTAAGATAAATGGGATGATCTAGCGAGGACGTGCCTCACAGTCTGCAACAGACACCTCACGGGCCACGCCGGTGCCCAGCTCCAGTGAGGAGATCAACACTTAGGCTGGGCTTTAAAATGGGGGGGGGGGAAACACCATGGAGTCGGCCCTTTGCAGGCAGTGCCACACAGAATGTAAACTACACACAGGTGGAGGAGGGAGAGCAAAGCAATAGTAGATAGACTGACTTCTGTTGACCATACGGACAGTAACTGACATCAGCCACGGGGACAAACACAACACAACAAGCAATTCTCCCAACTGGGGGAAGAGTAGGGACTTCTGTAAAGAGATGTTATGACGTTGTCACCTGCAGACTAGGATTGTGCAATTGATTTTTCTTTTTGTCTTGTTTTGATTAATTGAGTTTAGACGACAGCTCCCAAAGTAGGCGTGGGGAGGAATAATGGAAGGAAAGAGCCATCCCTGACATGGTCACTCCACATGGCCTTACCCTTTGGGTGAGAGACAAAGCAGGAAGAGGGTGGGGGTTATTTTTGCATGGATTTGGTTTTTTTTCCTTTGGGAATGAACAGTGCATCCTCTAGTCCCAACCTCTTCTTTTAAAAAATCCTGCTGAATAGTTGTTTTCAGGCACTGCTGTTTTGAGATGAGATGTTCCCCAGGTCATTTCTATACAAATATAAATCTAAAGAGTTGTTCAACTATTTTATTAACTTAGATTATATTGATAAAATATTTGTTGTGTGTAGTAAGACTCTGCAGCTTTAATAAAAATAATGGAAGATGTGAGTATTGTTATTTCTTTTTTGTTTTTCCAAAGTTGGGCTGGATTTATTGCTTGTATTATTAATTTTATTTTTTGTAGAAGGGTTTCTGCACTTTGTCTCCAGCTGAATCCACTTCAGATTGGGTTTCAAAGCAGGAATGTAAGAACATTGAGGTCTCAGTAAATCTTGTAGAGCTGTTCATGCTAAGAAATTAGATCTTACTGTAGGGGAAATTAGTGCTGTGTGACACCGAGGCTCCTTGGTGTTTATGAGGATGTTTTGAGGCTGGTGGCCTCACATAAAAACACAAAGCAACGATTTTCACTGGTTAATTTCAAAACCTGTTGCCTCATTGATGGATCACCGTATCATGAGAGAGAATGAAAAGCCTTTTGTTCCATCATGTTTGTTTTGAAAGACTACTATGGCCTTCAAGGCCAGCTTGGACAGGGCTTGGAGCAACCATGTCTAGTGGAAAGTGTCTCTGCTCATGGCAGGAGATTGGAATGCAGTGATCTTTGAGGTGCCTTCCAACCTAAACCATTCTATGATTCTATGAGACCATATTCCCTCCAAATTAGTTTTTTTTCTGGGATGAATATTCTAAGTTCCTTTTTCCATGAAAATTGTTTCACACCTCTGAAAATCTTTATTCCTCACCTCTCTCTGTTCTCTGATTGTGCATTATCCTTTGTGAGAGTGTGACTAGAACTACAGGTTGTGTTCAAATGCACTAAAAACTAAAGCTTTTAACAGAACTGAGCAATTCTTATCCACTCAGAAGGCACTTGGTGTGCCCATTCCCCTCATCAGTACTGACATATTAGGGAGAGCCCCAAAGCCTATGGATATCTATTTGATTATTTTGAATAAACTTACCACATAAGAGATCTCCCATCCAAGTGGCAGCACTGATCAATGACAACCTTTTGCATTTTACAGTGGATATTCTGAGAGCTTGCTTTTCTTTTCTTGCTTTTGTTGTCACAACGAGCCCAGGGGACAAAATCTTTAAATCTTATTACCGGTGAAAGTGGAAACTGTACGTAATGAGATCATGCTTGGAAAGTACAGTTTGAGGGCGCTGTGATTTAGCTCTTCTCCAGTGATATGCTGACCTCTGGAGGCCACAGGCAGCTGGTCATAATTATAAATATTAGCCTGAATTCCTGCCAGCAGAGGCAAGGAAGATGTGTGCATAGAAGATACAGCTATCAGCTCTCTTCATTCACAATGGCTCCTTGTAAATATTAGGTCCTGCTAGAAATAAAGTTTAATTAATTAATTAATTTACACGGGTTGGTGGATTTATCTAGGACACTGAGGTAGGGTGGAGGTGCACAATGGTTCTAAAAGTTGGTGCACTGGTTCATGGCAGATGCCTTTGAAGCTTTTCCAGTTCCTCATGCCCTGCCATGTCGTTGCCATGCTGGGGAGACTGGGATTCAGCCCCTTCCCAGGGTCTCTGAACAAAGACCATGTGTTTCAGATGGCAGGTATCCATCTGCTGGTAGTCCAGACTGTGAGGGGCAGCGGGGGATAAAATGAACTCCCCTTTGACAAAGTAAGCCATGGTTTTGGTTTCTCAGAACTGCTCTGAAGAGGTTTTGAGCTGCATCCTGCTCTCCTGCACTGACTCTAAAATCACGGGTTTACACCAACATAATGCCAGCACTCATAGAGTCAGAATCAAAGGTATCAGTACAGGTCAGAGTTTTGACCCTAAGACCTTCTCAGGTCATGTTGCAGACCTGATTTTCATGACTCCACCTCACAGAAAAGTCTGACTGAACATTCAGTGCAAGGGGCCTCGTTAACATCTGCGCTGACATCAGGTAAGAGTGTCAATAGTTCAGGGAGGCTTTGTGGTTTTACCCTCACTAGACCAAGATCTGTGATTTGTTCTCACCTCAGAAGGTATTTCCTCTGTGACTTTTGGCAATGTAGTGAAATATTTTGCTTCTCAGTTGCCCACTTGTAGAATGGAGATATTGTCACTTATCCCATAAAATTTCCTAATGCAAATACGCTCATTATTTTGTGTAAGGTAATATTTACACAGGGAAATATATTTTTTAAACTAAATTAATGTATTTTTAAAGGAAGGGTGCTGCAGGATGCAGAGTGGGTGCCCTTATTTTGTTATAAGGCCACCAGTGTAATGCCACTTCAAAAAGAGCTTAGGCTAAACTGGAAAGAAGAGCCTCACTTGAGCAGTAGTATTATTTACCTGTATAATTATCCCAGTCTGTTGGTGGACTTCTCCCTGCCAGATTCCCAGTTCTTTCTCCTTGATTCCCAGAGGAGAGATAACAGACTTCTCCTGGAATTAGTGTAACCAACACTTCATCTATGTCCTCATCTCAGTTATGCTCCTTACAGTAAGGACTCTCTCCTGGAATGACAAGAAAATCAAATGTTCCAAAACCAGCAGGGAAAATCAAAGCAAAGGTAAGCAAAAAGTACAAAAATCTGAGTATGACTTCATTGCTGATACTCAAATGCAAAGTCCTTCCTGTGTTTTCCCTATCAGCAGTATTTTAAAGAGGCGTATCATCCATCAAGATTTCCCTTCTTTGTCCTCATTATTCAATGTCATGGTAGGAAGGTGAGAGCATTACCATCGATATCACTTTTTTAATTCCCTGCCCTTGAATAAGGGCAATAAGAGCCCTGCATAATAGAGTTTTTCAGCAGACAGAGTAAATGGGAATCGGTTGTTAATTCAATACAGGATCCAGGAGCTGCCTCTCCTCTCTCTTTTCTCAAGGTAATACTCTGCCTCCAATTGTCATTATACCCAAGAATCAAATTATTTGAATTCTGGACACATCAGCACAAAACCCAAGACTCCCTGCCAATTTCGTGGCTGGCTTGGAAGAGAACATCAGAGAGCATCACTCATTTATACGACTGCCAGCCTGAGACTGTAAATTCAGAAAACAAGAAGGCCTCAGGTGCTGCACTTTAACAGGTCTTTCTGCTTCTGAATCCCCCCCTTAACACCCCCATCACACACAAGGTAACATTTTATCTCTGAAAGGCAAAGCTTTTGAGCATCTGCCGGGGCGAGCATCTGCTCTGTATGGCCTGAATGTGAATTGAAAATGAGACTATTAGGTTTATTAATTGATATCAGTGGCTTAAGGCTTTGAAAGAGATTCTTGACACTTGGGAAAATAATCTATAAAGATTTTTGTTGCTCTGAAAAGACAGTGCAGCATCAGCTTATTTCACTTGCAGCAGGTTCATCTCTTTTATAGAGCATATACTGCACTGCAGGAAAAGGGAAATTTAATGGACACTGGAAAAAATTATCTACTCTGTCCCACAACAACTGAAAAAAATCCCATAAAAAGACGCAGAACAGAGAGATTGAGATATGATATCACAAAACATTTAGAGAACTATAATTAAATTGAGATTCAGAAGTCTGTCAGTGAGATGAAGAGTAAACTGGCAGAAAGTTGAACCGTGTTTGAAGCGACTTGTTCCCTCCTGCTGTGGGTTGCTTTGTACCAGGCTAATGAGAAGGCACATCTCACAAAGGTTCCTAATAAATCAGCAGATCTCTGATGGCTAATTAAAGATAGTTTGCAGGAGTATGTGCCATGTTCCATTTTCAAGTGCCTTGCAAGCATTAATTACTCAACAGCCTCTGTGGACATTTGGACATGGGTGGTAAAAAGCCAGGAACTTTTTTAAAGATTTTGAGGGGAGAGATTTTTCCTTTTTTAGTGAAAAAACTGAATATACCTTTTGCTAAGTTCTCTGTGATCCCCTCTGCTCTCTATCTGGCATATTCTGATTTCACTTAGAGGTTGGCATAAGACAGCAAAGCCTGTAACTGAGGGTGAACAGGCTGCAGGAAGGTTGATTTCTGTGGAGGTGCTGGAATTGGGGTGGAGTAACAAGGAATTCTGTAACAGGAGTGACAAGAGTGATGGAAAGCCACTGCTTTGCAGTGTTGAGAGAGGAACATCCTTTTAAAGCCATGACCCAAGAGAAACAACTCCTTTTATAGTCCAGCCGCTCTGTGCCAGATACATTTCATGTGATTCCTGAGATGTTTCTTCTTCAGGGCTGTAAATTCTTAGCTTGCTTGGTAAAAGCTCACAGGGGTTTGGTTTTCTCCTTTACCCAGATATGTGTCTTGCATCCTGTCTCAGACAACTTTACCAACACATTTCATGACAGCTGTGAACCGGTTTTGAGACACAACTGCTTTACTTATTTACTTATATTTTAAAGAGACAATCACAATAAAACTGAAATTCTTCTTTGAAACGACACAGTCTCCAGTCTGATCCACATCCCAAAGCATCCCGACAGCTACCCAAACCAGTGCTTATCAGTTTGATATCTCATTAAAAAAGGTCTAAGGCCTGCAATCATCAACATCAAGACACTTTGTAACACCAGGAAACTCGGGGTCGGCTCCAAGACAACGCTCCACCACAACGTGGTTGGGAATTTTTTGCAGACCGTAGCTGTGAGCGAGCACCAGACGAGCTGTGATGCAGTTGCCCTGGAATTCTTGGAGCTGTCCCAGCAGCAGGTTTGACCCAACATGCTCGAGAAGCGTGTTATTCAGCTGATAAGAGAACTGAGAACGTGCATCAGCAAATACAGTTTGTTTATCCCACAATAACTGTTTTTGAGTGGTACGAGCAGAAAGAGGCCGGTTCTGCACTGGACAGATAAGAGCTCTGACCAAAAGGACGAGCAAAGGTCACATCAGGCTTCCTGGAAGCTTCACAAGAGAAGCTTTCGGTGGGAATGGATGACTAAGGGAATTGCAGAGGGCTTCTGGAGGCTTTTATCTGTGTGCTGCCTCTTCAAATCCAGCTAAGCACTTCAGTCATGTGTCGTTGCCACCCTCTGATGAATGTACCAACGCTTTTCCATGGGATCGTGACATGTTCCTCCACCCTGGCTTTGAGTGGGGCCTTTCACACATCCCTTAGGCCGTGAATCATGTCATCACATCTGAATCTCACACATAGTGAAATTATAAATACTCCTGAGGCTTTATTACTGTCTTTTTTTGGATCATGCTAAGATTGAAATTAGCGATCTTGGACTCCTGTGGATGCTGTCAGTGCTTGTTTCTGTCAGGGTGATATGGAAAGTAAACCAACTCCGAGCTAAGTAACCCTGTGAAAGAATAAAACTTGGCTATGCCAGTTTGTGTAAACACTGAATCTTTTATCCAGAGAAAAAAGCCCAGTCTATCAAAATTCCTCTCTAAGTGGGATTCCAAACCCTCCAAGCATACATAAATATTTTAGACCCATTTCTTAGCTCAGAATCTGAGACAAAAATATTTGCTAATAACAAAAGACAAGGCTGAAGTTGCAAAGCACTTGTGCTCAGAGCTGGGAGGACCAGAGGTGGGTTTTGATTCCCTCAGGCAACTGATGCAGAGGAGTGTCCATGTGGGACCATCAGAGAATTCCAGACAGAATTGAGAGCAATTCCAGACAGAACTCAGAGACAATTCCAGTTGCTCTGAGCCTTTCACTGTAACCACTAGATGAAGTCCATTGATTGATTCTTGGTGAATCCTTTGACTTTGACTGGAGCTGTCAAGGATAATCTGAGATTCAGGAGGGGGGTGGTTTTGCCTGGGTCTATGTGGCAGTAACGAGGAATGGATTTTTCCAGCTTTGTTCCTTTCTGTCAGAAGCTGTACTGTGACAGATATCCCATTTGTTACTAAACCATCCGACAAACTACTCTGTAATATTTAGTTTATTCACATACACACTTCTCTGAAGTTTTGGCTCTGATCCCTTTCGCTATCTTGCTGTCATCTTTCACATCTCATCTGAGATTCACTCCTGTGAAGCCTCAAAGAATGATTTGTTATCAGTTCACATGTAAATCCCCCACTTTGCAAAGCACCGTTGAACCGTCTTTAAGTTTATGGGATTCACTGGAGTAACTGCATGGTCCTACAGCTCCCAGCTTTAATTTTCTTCCCTTATCCCTTCTGTGCTCTTTATTGCAGCCACTCATTGTGCCCTGGTTGGTTTTAGATGATCAGATTTCCACGCAAGGGTCACTGCCTCGTTTTTCCTATGAAGCCCTGATCTTATTGCCTCTTTGCCCCAGTCAAGAACAAACCCAATAATAACAGTATAATCACAATACAAATATTCTGGACCTCAGCTTCTTTCTTACTACCAATTTCCTAAGCTGCTTACTCCCCTCAAAGTCTCAGTTTTGTCCACTTATTATTATCCATTTAGAGCACTAAGCAGCTGATCTTGTGAAAAACTGACCTTCCCCTGACCCAAAACCTTGGCCCATTAGTAGAATTTCAAGAGACACTCAGCACCCGGTGGTGAAGATCCCTAGTGTGTCATTTCCCTAGATTTCAATAAGTAAAAAGAAATGAAGGATGCTAAAAGCCTCATCATCTCTCAAAGATTAAACGTGGGATGTGAAAAGCATTCAGAGAAATTTTAAGCCCCAGGAGCACCTCTGATCTCTTTGGCCATTTTGCCTCTATGACTGGTGATAATGGAAGAAAAGTTAAGCTCCATTATTAAACCGGAAAAGAACCTTTATTATCTAGACTGAGCTGGAAAAGTTCCATGATAACTTACTGGTGTCACAGTTTGTGCAGCTGTCAGTTATTTGATAGACAATGCAAAGGCTGCTGTGGGTAAAATTCTGAAATACTACAATTTTAAGAGGTCTTATGTCTGTTTTTCATTTTCTAGGTTTTAGTTATCTTATGCTAATTCTTTCTTTAGTTTCAGGAACAGGTATTTCTCTTTACTACATGTTTTTTGCAATTTTTAGGATTTCTGTTGGAAGCAGTCAGTGTCCCCCCTCAACTTCTTGAGATCTCCATGGTCTTATCCTACAAGCATGTATCCACATGAAAACTCAGTGATCCAAGTACTCCCCTGAATACAAATTGTTTTTTCTGTTTCAGGAAAGCAAATTAAGCAGCTCTGATGTCCCCAACATTAGAAGGACATGGAACTGTTGGAGCAAGTCCAGAGGAGGCCACGAAGTCGATAAGAGCACCTTCCTTATAGAGACAGGCAGAGAAAGTTGGGGATGTTCAGCCTGGAGACGTTTGTATGGAGACCTCAGAGCAACCTTCCGCATCTGAAGGGACCTACAGGGAAGCCAGAGAGGGACTCTTTGTCAGAAAATGTAGTGGTAGGACAAGGAGTAATGAGTACAACACAAAAGAAGGGAAATTTTCGTTAGATATTAGTAAGGAATTAGGTACTGTGAGGGTGGTGATACACTGGCACAGATTGTCCAGGGAGATTGTGGGTGCCCCATCCCCAGCAGTGCTCAGGACCAGGCTGGATGTGGCTTGGAGCAACCTGGTGTAGTGCATGGTGCCCCTGCCCACGGCAGAGGACAAGACGATCTTTAAAGTCCTTTTCAACCCCTTACCGTTCTATGGTTTTTCTATTCCACGACACATTTAACCACCGAGAGCTCTGGGGCTGCTCAGGGGGTTTGCAACAGGGCAGTGTGTGGGACCTTGACCTCCTCAAAGCCCCACAGCGCGGTCGGATGTATTTAATCCCCCTGGGGCTGAGGGCTGAATTCTGGGAGTAAGAGCTGAGGCCTGAGCTTGAGCATGAGGGCTGAGTTGTGAGACTGAGAGTAAGAGCTGAGTTGTGAGGACTGAGAGTGAAGGATGAGGTTGGATTTGACCGTGAGGGCTGAGTTGTGAGGACTGAGAGTAAAGGCTGAGTTGTGGTGACTGAGATAGAGCTGAGGTTTGACACTGACCATGGGGGCTGATTTGTAATGACTCAGTTATGAAGACTGAGGGTGAGGGCTGAGGTTGGATGTTGACTCTGAGGGCTGAGTTGTAATGACTGGGAGTAAGGGCTGAGGTTTGACTTTGACCATGAGGGCTGAGCTGTGAGGGCTGAGGATGAGGACTGAGCTGTGAGGGCGGAGCAGCGAAGGCTGAGCACGGAGGGCTGCGGGTGAGGACCGAGCTGTGAGGACTGAGCAGTGAGGGCTGCGGGTGAGGACCGAGCTGTGAGGACTGAGCAGTGAGGGCTGCGGGTGAGGACCAAGCTGTGAGGGCTGCGGGTGAGGACCAAGCTGTGAGGGCTGCGGGTGAGGACTGA